>PVKH010001826.1:0-13521 GCA_004027955.1 Chaetophractus vellerosus
GCCAGGTAATTGTGCCCAGCTGTTGGGTCCAGCAAGCCTGGGGCTAATTGCATCTGCATCAATCAGCAAGATTGGATGAAGAATGGATGACGCTGTTATCCATTCAGTTGACTGCTTATAAAAGGGAACTGATTTCAACATTCGGAGAAAATTTCCCAGCTCGTCCTTTGACAGCGAACTTCTCCCAGGAACTCATCGAAGACCCTTCATCAGTCTTTCATCGGAGCAAACTCATCGAGGACCCTTCATCAGTCTTTCATCGGAGCCCCTGGCTTGCAGCCTGCCGGCGGAACCTGGACTTGTGTATCCCCACAGTCACGTGAGAGACTCTTATAAAATCTTATATTTTTAACAGAGATCTCGTGTTAATTCTGTTTCCCGAGAGAACCCTGACTAGAACAGATGGGATGACATATTTAAAGTGCTTTAAGGAAAAAACCATCAACCAAGAATCTTATATCTAGCAAAACTATTTTTCAAAAATAAAGACATTCTCAGATAATCATTGAGAAAACTCACTGCTAGCAAATCTGCCTTATAAGAAATACTGAAGTAATTTTTTCAGGCTAAAATCAAGTGAACCCAGAAGGTAATTCAAATCCACATGAATAAATAAAAAGCACCAATAAAGGTAATTATCTTACTATATAAAGAGCGGTATAAATGTGTATTTCTTCTCCTTTCTTCCCTTAACTGATTTGGACCTGTAACATATACAGACATGTAATATATTTGACAACAACACAAAGATAGGTGGGAGGAAAGTTGTACTGGAGTAAAGAAATAATATGAGATGAAAACTCAAATCTGCTGGATAAAATGAAGAGAACCAGAAACGGAAAATAAAAATGTTAAGGAAATAATAAGGATTACAGTGGAAATTAATTAAATAGAGAAGAGAAAATCATAACAGAAAAATCAATGAAACCAAAGTTGGTTCTTTGAAAAGAGCAACAAAACTGACAAACCCTTTAGCTAGACTGACCAAGAGAAAAAGAGAAAAATATTCACACAATATAATAATATTGGGCAATAAGAAGGAATGAAGTACTGGTACATGCTATAACATGAATGAACCTTGAAAACATTAAGCATGTTAAAGCCAGTCACTAAAGGCCACATATTGAATAATTACATTTATATGAAATGTCTAGAATACCCAAATATATAAAGACAGAAAGTGGATTAGTGGTTACCTATGGCTGGGAGGGTGGAGAGTAGACTGTGGGAATGGGGAGTGACTGCTAATGGATATGGGTTTTTCTTTGGGGAGATGAAAATGGCCTAAAATCGATTGTGGTGATGGTTGTACAACTCTGTCAATATACTTAAAACCATTGAATTGTACACTTTAAATGGGTAATTGTATGGTATATGAATTACATCGCAATAAAGCTTTTTTTTTTAATCTTTATCTTAGGAATGTAAGATTCTGTTCACAAAAAGAAAGTTCTTTATAAAAGACAACCTCACAACATCCATATATACCAAAATGCTAAGGAAAAAGATACTATCTTTTTATTGCAACGGCAACAGTTTATTCCACAGATCTGGATATATTATGGGAGAAAGTCTATCCCCCGCCAAAACCCATGCCATGTAGTATTAAAGAAAACTTTCTGAATTGTAACAAAGACAGTAATCTTGGTCATAAACATGAGTTTTTAGAAAAGGAATTTAAATATAGGCTATCAGGAAGTTCAAACACTTGTTACCTGCCATATCTGAAACTAAGGTTTGCCAAAAGAATTAAAATGACCTTAATTCATTTTCCAACTTAGCACTTGACAATCAAAATTCTAGGGAAGTGGATATGGCTCAAGCATTTGGGCGCCCGTCTACCACATAGAAGGTCCCGAGTTCAGTTCCCGGTGCCTCCTAGAGAAGACGAGCAAGATGGTCAGCTGATGCAACAAGGAGACACAACGAGGAACACAATGAGAGACACAACAAGCAGGGAGCGGATGTGGCTCAAGTGATTGCATGCCTCCCTCCCACATGGGAGGTTCCCAGGTTCAGGTCCTGGTGCCTCCTAAAAATAGAAGACAAGCAGACACAGAGAGCACACAACAAACAAACACAGAGAGCAGACAGCAAGCGCAAACAATGGGGGGGTGGAGAATAAAATAAATCTTTTAAAAAAATCTATGTGTCTGTTTATGACATCCATTACACATTTATTTTAAATACCATCACTGAAGGCTGTAATTACAACAATCTTATTTTATTCAAAAGAAAAAAAATATTTTAAAGAAATCCCCTGTCCATAATATCTATGCAATCTTTTAAAAAAATGTTACTCCAGATTTGGCAAGTGTTAACTGTAGGCATACTAAATACTTTTATGCAACTTCCATAGAGAGTAACAAATTTACAATTAGCATAGTTATTCAGTTCTCATCACTTTTCCTAAAGAAATAAAAGAAAATGACCATAACAGAAAATTTCTGTTTTCATTTGTTATTCTTACACTATCAACTTTTAAAGAGATATTTGGCTTGCAGGCATGCTCTTCAGCAAAAACAAACATACATTTTGGATCTATTATGTAGGCGAAATAGGAGAAAGAGACTCTACCAAGTATCTATTGGTTGCATCAAATTTTACAAATAATGTATAAACTCTAATAAACAGATGTGTATTTTGTTTTAGTATTTCATTGGCACAAAAAATCTTGTGTAATATAAATCAAGTTATATTCCTTATCAATAAATTTCTTAATGATTCTTAAAACCCTAAAACCCCCCTCAACAAAATAAAAACAAAGTAATGCTCATCTAAAGGGAAAATAATACTCCATATGTAAGAAAAAATAAGCCCAGGATGATTGGGGAAGAAGGTATTCTTGTTAAATGAATGCAGTAACTTACTTATGACTATCATATGTTCCATAAGTAATACAAAATAATATAACCAATTACTTTGATAATCAGCTCACAAACTGAACAGTAAAATAAAATTTTAGGAGGCTACATATTTTCCAACAATGTTATATTGTTCAAAACAATTCTAGACTCAACTTTTCAAAATGTCCTTAGGGTCAGATAGAGAAGCACAAGAAAAAAAATCAATCTAATTACTTTATATTCATAAAGCAAATTCAAAAATGTATTACAACTTGATTCCCTACCTTATTCATCAAACTTTAACCATTTAAAGGTTTAGGATAAAACTTATCTGGTGTTAAGAATGTGTAATACAATGCTTGATTCACAAATTCTAGAAGGAATCTAAAATGGTTTAGGAAATGATAGTATTGTTGAGTAGGCATATGAAGCCTCCTAGCATGAAGATAACAAAAATGCAGAAGGATTTATAAATTTCACCATGACTATTTTAAATAATTAAATAATAATATGATCACAAACTACACATTTCCTCTTGGTTATAATATCATAAAGTAAGCAATGTGAAAGCTCCAATGAATAGAGAAGTTATTAAGAATTTTAAGATCTTATTAATTTGAATGATACCTGCATTGTTCCATAGACACAGAAAGCATGCAAGATTGGATAGACTAACAAGCCACTGCAGAGTTTACCGAATGCTTACCTCCATTATCAATTGTGATTCAAACAAGTTTGTGAGATACACTAGGCAAGTATTAGTATTCTCATTTTCTAGATGAGGGATTAAAGCCTAAAGCAGTGATTTCCAATCCTTCACCTGCCTTGAAACATATATGTACAAACATATATCAAACTCTTAAGTCTGACAGGTATAAATAAATTTATACAATTGAGCATCCATCACTATAATCCAGTTTTGGAAACGGCCATCATCTCAAAATCCCTCCAGATCCTTGCAGGCAATTTCCTGTCCCACCCATGGCCTCAGACAACTACCAATCTGCTTTGTCTCCTTTGCCCTTTTATAGAAATTACATATAAATGGAAGCATACAAAAAAGTGAATCTGTTGTGCCTTTCTTTACTTATAAACTTAGCATCATGCTTTTTAGGTACACCCAATAATTTTTATGCCTTTTTATTGTCGAGTATTCCACTGGATGGAAAAGGTAAATTTTGTTTTTCTTCTCAATAGTTGCTGGACATTTGGTCAGTTTCCAATTCTTGGCTATTGAATAATGCTTTCATAAGCATTTGCTTACAAGTCTTTGTGTGAACATATGCTTTCATTTCTCCTGGGTAAATACCTAGGAATGGATGTGCTTGGTTGTATAGTTATATGTAAGTTTAATGCCAAGCTGTTTTCCAGTTGCTGTACCATTTTACATTCCTACCAATAATGTATGAGACTTTGAATTTCTCCACATTCTTGCCAACATTTCATATTCCTTTAAATTACAGCCATTCTAATGGAAATATTTAGCAACTAGATTCTTCTTTTCTTTTTCTTTTAAAATAACTTGTTTGGACATAAATTCTGCAATGTCTTTCCTATGATATGTGGCCACTAATATCTTTGCTGTTTATTCATTCTTATTTTATTTTATTTTTTTAAAGATTTTTATTTATTTTATTACATATCTCCCCTTCCCCCCGCTGCGGCGACGCACCGAGACTGGTCACTGCGCAGGCGCGGCTTTCCCCGCTTGTGGGCGGCTTCTGCTTCTATTCACGGCCGGCTTTCAGTTCGCGGGTGGCTGGCTGCGCTCCATTCATGGGCTACCTGCCCTGCCTGTGGCGGCTTTTGCCCTGTCCGTGGCAGCTTTTTGCCCTGCCCACGGCGGCTCTGGCCCGCCCATGGCGGCTTGCCATTCTCAAGGCGGTCTGTCCGCTAGGAGAGGTCCCCGGGAACCGAACCCGGGGCCTCGCATGTGGTATGCCGGTGCCCTATCCACTGGGCTATCGAGCCGGCCCCTATTCATTCTTATTTTTTAACCTGGCTTCCTAGGGCATACCTGTGTCTGCATAGCTTATAGCTTAGTGGTCAGCCAGTGATTTGGACAGAGATTGTACTCAAATACTTTAAGCCAGGGGTTCTTAACCATTTTTATTCCATGGACCCTTTTACCAGTCAGGTAAAAACGACGGATCCCTTCTCAGAATGTAGCAGCAGATAGTTTTATGATACTCAACATCACTATTTTTTTTAATTAAAATTTAGAATTATTCAAAATTACATTTTACAACTTTCCCATAATTTCAATACCTGATAACCTAACATGGTTCAGCATCAGTTCAAATGGTCATTTTTGGCAAACATTTAGAAATTTGAGTTTTCCCACAGCATCATAAAACCATCTCCACCATCCTTACCAAACTTTTTGCAGGCAGTTATTTGCTGCACTCAGAACATGCTCCATCAAAATAAAAAACACACTAAGTCTACATTATACTGTGTATTATTTAATAAATATGTCACACCCATACCAACATATCCCCACAAGAGTAATATGTTTTTGAATGTTCAATTCAAGCTCATGGACCCCCTGAAATCTTTCCATGGACCCCTTGGGGTTCCGTGGACCCTGGTTAAGAACACCTGCTTTAAGCCCATTAAGACTTCTACCCTCTGCTGGTCAATCTGTGTGTGAGTTGGAGAATGGCTTTTTTCGGTATATATACATATAGTTTCCTAGTCAGCCAGGAATGTATACAGACTAATCTCAGACTTTCTATAATTCTCTCATTTTCCAGAACCTACCTATGAAGTTTACAACTGATCACTGAATGCCCCAACAGGGACTACAATCCTCAAACCCACAAAGCTAAGGTTTTTCCTCATTTGTTCCCAAATGAGTTTGCTGGCAAAGCTGTGGAATTTCACCTCCTGCTCAAATTTAGCCCACCCCATCCAGCAGCAAAACTGCTGGTTTTAACAAGCCACAGGGGCCGGCTGTAGCCCAGTTGGTAGGGCGCCGGTTTACCACATGGGAGGCCCCGGGTTCAGTCCCCGGGGCCTCCTCGAAAGGGCAGACCACTTTGAGAAGGCAAGCCAATGCAGGCACGGCACGCCGCCGCAGGCAAAGGCAAGCCCCCGCGGGCAAAAAGGCAAGCCCCCGTGGGAAAAGGCAGGCCCCCGCGGGCAAAGGCAGGCCCCCACGAGCAAGGGCGAGCCCCCATGAGCAGGTGGGCTGCCGCACCGGTAAGCTGACTCGGCAGGTCGCCCCAGCGGGGGGACACAAGCAGGCACAGAGGAACGCAAAGAAAAATGAACACAGCAAGAACAAGCAGAAGGGGGGATGTATAATAAACAAAAATAAATCTTAAAACAACAACAACAACAACAACAACAACAAAAGCCACAAACTGGTAAAACTACTATTATTGGTGGGACTGGGATGGGGTAATAAGGAATAGCCCAAGGCAAAAAGCCACAGATTCCTGCCTGTTCCTAACAGAAGTTCTAGGAGTTTTTTAATTTAAAAAAATACTTCTCAAATTGTTGTCTGATTTTAGTCAACTTCCAGTGCTTTGAATTGGTTATTTTTGACCACTTTGTCAAGTTTCAAACTTATTTTTCACAGAAAGAAACAGGTGACCTCTTCGCAATCGTACAATCTCCTCAAATAATTCTGATATGGATTTTCTCCAAGAGTTCCTTTAAAATTGTTTTTTTCCCAAATTAATTCCATTTTTTTTAAATGAGGCAAACTTAGAACTCAGAATTATAAAACTATCAGATACTATTATCTTGCTACATAAGAGTAAATGACTTCCACAAATGTAAAAGTACAAAATGAAAAAGAAAGAAGTTCTACATGATGTAACAAAAGAGACCATGCATGGTCTTTAGATGAAGTCAGACTTGGGTGGAAAATCTGCCTCAATCCTATGATATTTAGAGAAATTTCTTGTTTTCTCTGTACTTTCAGTTCTTTCATTTGTAACACAAGAATTGAAACAAACAAACAAAAAAACTACCTTTCAGGAATGTTCTAAGAATCAGACAATGAATACAAAGCATCTGGTACATACTAGGCTTTTAATATTGGTAGAAACTACTTCAACTATCTTTTCATACAAGCTTCAAATACAGAAGTCTTTCTTCAGAAACGTAATAGAGCTTAGTTAATTGCATCCATTCATATAGTTCTTTTGCATTTTTCCTAATACTATAACCTTGTAGGTACTTCAACAAACACCACATTTAAAAAAAAAAAAAACAAAAAAAACCACAGAAGGACAGAAAGACAGAAAACAAGCAAGCAAATGGAATTCAGCTTAGGGGAGCCAATGTGGCTCAGTGGTTGAGTGCTGGCTTCCCACTTACCAGGTCCTGGGTTCAATCCCCAGGCCCAGTACCTCAAAAAAAAAAGTGTTGGAGAGGATGTAGACAAATTGGAAACCCTCTGCACTATTAATGGTAATATAAAATGGTGCAGCCTCTATGGAAAGCAATATGGTGTGTCCTCAGAAAGTTAAAATATAGAATTACCATATGACAGTAATTCCACCCTTAGGAACATACACAAAAAACACTGAAAATAGGGAATCAACCAGATACTTATACAACAACATTCATACCAACATTTTTCGCAAAGACCAAAAGATGGAAACAACAGATGATTGGATAAACAAAATGTGGTATATATACACAATGGAATATTTACCAAAAAAGGAAGGAAGTTCTGATACATGCTACTACCTGGATGAAGCTTGAAAACACTAGGCTGAGTGAAACGGGCAAGGCATGTAAGGACAAATACTGTATGAATACATTTATATGAAATATTTAGAAACAGTAAATTCATGGAGTCAGAAAGTAGATTTGAAGTAATCAGGGGCTCGACAGTAGGGGAGAAGAAGAGTTGTTGCTTGGTGGGCACAGTTTGTAAATTTATTTAATATATGTAAATTAAAGTACTCTTTTTGTACTACAAAATTTATAAAATATTTCAAATGGGGCATTGTTTGTCTATTTTAGGTCAAATCACATGAAATTGCTGAGAGCTATCTAATTAACCAAAAGCTTTGCCTTTAGATTGCTCATATTTGTAATGAACAAGGCTATATTATAACTTATGTTACAGTAGGCAAAATGATGTGGACTCTTTTTAGTCAGTAATAACAATATGGAATACTATTTTCTCAAAAAGAAATGTTATCTCCATTTCAACTTTGATAAATCCACTATTTATGTTACACTGTTAAGACAATTTAAAGATTTATTACTTACCACTGACTGCCTTGGGTTTTTTAGCTATATAGTCCTTCCATTTTCTTGAACTGAGTTGATTGGGAGGTGGAATAAATATGTTACTAACAGTACAAGGCAATACAAAAAGAGCACCAACCTGGATAAAACAGAACATAATTGAAGTGAATGTACACTGAGATTCATTCCTGAATGGTGCCATATGACATTTTCCCACTCCTATTTAACATGTATTTAGTAATGCTCTCTTCCAACCACTACACTATAAAAACTGAAAAGACAAAAATAATACCTCCCTACCCCCCAAAAAAGCCAAAGAACAGACAAACAAAAACAGAAAGCCACAGGCTTCCCTTTACCATTGAGGTATACATCTCTGAAAACCTTGTTATTCACAATATTTGCTTCCAGTTCAGGTTATGCGTATAATTTCTTTGTGTATCTGCAAATTATAGAGAGGCTGGGAATCCTTTCACCAAAAGATTTTTGTCACAGTCATAATTTTATAACCTTTTGACTGAATGGATTACTGTTCTGGCTTCAAAATGAGAATTCATTTGAAAGTAATTTAGAAACTGTTGTTCCAAGAAATTATACATTTAATGCTAACAGGTATAAACTGCAGGAAGACAATCAATTATATGCTAGAAAACATGTGGCAGCTTCTGACTGATTTACGAGCAAACACAACTTATTCTTCTTTGTATTCCCAAGACTGGGCATAAAAATGTTTATTAAATATATTTGTTTTTTAAAAAATCACCAGAATTAAGGTAAAAAGCTCAGTTTGTTTAAGCACTGAATAAAATCAAACTGCAATTCTGGAAGCTGTATTTTGCCTGTTATTTTAGATATATAAGCTATCCCAAGCAGCATATCCCAAAAACGGTACTTTTTTTTAAACTTTGGGGAAATTTAGGCAAGGTATTTGCCAAAGATCTTAAATCGAATGCACAATTACTTTAAATTGTCCTATCCAGATGGACTGGGTACAAGAGATACGTGAAATTCAGTTAATTTACATTTTAATGTGCTAGTTTTGTTGCTATTTATTATTTTTATTTATGCATTCACAATTAGATATAAAAATAAATATATTATTTTAGGATCTAAGGAAGGAAGGTAATATTAAATATTAATATTAAATATGCTTATTTTTCTTTATTATTATAGCCATAATCATTTTTAAAAGTCAAATGTATTTTACAAAGTCAAGCATTAGACATTAAAAAATAAAAATATTTACCAATGGAAAATAATCATTAAATATAAATGCTATGTCTAATTTTCTAAACATTAAATCTCCTTTCTTATTTCTTAGATAAATGAATGACAAGATTGTATGGTCCAAAAAATAGACAAGGCTCTAATGTGAGTTTGCTAGAACAAAGTTCTATTATATGAGTCTACTTGCAGTTCAATGCATAATTTATAGCATGATGTAAGTGCACTGTGACCTGTCAGCCAACGAAGTGGCCATTTCTGAGACAATATATTTTTTTCTTGTTTTTATTAGAGAAGTCGTGGGTTACAGACCAGAGACAACTTGTTTTTTATTAAAAATTTGTTACAAATATGAAAATAAACATGCTAGAAATCCCACAAACTGTAATTCCCTGCAAAATAAATTTATGTCAATTGTTTTACTGCATTGGAAACAAACTTGGATTCTGGTAACTTGTTCTCACCACACACTAATCATTAGATGGCCTCTGAAGGACTTGAGGTTCATCCTTTTAGGCTATCATTTCATCTCAGGAATTTAAAGTCCACTGTGATGGTTAGGCTAATATGTCACCTCGGCAAGGTATTGTGCCCAGTTTTTTGGCCAAGCAAGCACTGGGCTAATTATAATACAAGGACATTTATGGACTTTAGTCACCCGTGAGTTTACTGCATAGATAGCTGATTACATCTACATCAGCCAGGAAGATTGCTGTCAGCAATGAGTGAAGCTTTATCTAATCTGATGAGTTGAATGCCTTATAAGGGGAAATGATTTTAGCATTCGGAGAGAATTTCCCAGCTCATCTTTGGACAGCCAGCGTCTCCCAGAAACTCATCAAGGACCTTCTTTGGACTTTCATCGGAGCCCCTGGTTTGCAGCCTGCCTGTGGAACCTGGACTTGTGCATCCCCACCATCACCTGAGAGACTCATAAAATCTCATACAATTGACAGATATCTCCTGTTGATTCTGTTTCTCTAGAGAACCCTGACTAATACAGTCACATAACATTTCAAACCCGAGTTTCAAAAATTTGATTCAGTGTAGTTCCTTCCTATCAAGCAGTCACCATGGCAATCATGTTTCTACCTTTGCAAATCCCTCTCTTAAAAAGAATTCCTGGCTAAAGGTTAGTAGACACCATGATTCTCTAACAACTCTGTCTTATCTTCTCCTGCTCTAATAAAAATAATTTTTACTCTAAGAGATTTTCAGTTATATTTGGGAGTTAATAACTTTTTTTTTTTCAGCTCAGAAGTTGACTTAGAATCACATAAATCACTAGAATTTAAACACCATGAAAGCATCCTGAGCAGAGGTCTTGTTCTCTCCAGTATGTAGAATAAGCACCTGGCACATAGTAGGCAATAAAAAATAATTCTGATGAATAAATAATGAAAATCAAGCTGTTAAAGTGCTAGAATTAGTTCAAGGAATGAGTATGCAATTCACAACTAATGGTTTTAAAAAATGTAGAAAACTAATTATGACCTAATGTAAAAGGCAAATAAACTGCTTCACATTTAGAGATGTAATAGCTAAGTTACATAGTGTGTGTTTCCAAAAATTATCCCTTTTGCTGTATTATAATAGGAACATATTTATAAAGTCCTCATTTATTTATGCTTAGCTTATAAAGAGTGTTCTAATATTTTATAGTTATGGTCTATGAAGAAATAGAAATGGCATTCTAATATAACACATTTAAAACAAAGCAAATGAAAATATGTGACTATAAAAGTCAATAGTTTAGCTTGTTTCTAGGATCAGTGTTGTCTATCTTCAATAACTAGATGGATTAAGGATTAAATTATAGGTATTTGGATGATTTTTACTTGAAAAATTCTCTATAAATCTAATTTCTAAAAACTTAATCCTATCTTCAAAATACCTAGAATATATTGTTCTTTATACTTTTCAGGAAACTGTTTCACATATGTATGTATATCATTTGAGCCACATAACTATCAAACACAATAATAAAAATTAGTCAGTTATCATTTATACTACACTTAGAAAGCCCAAGATAACCTAATGTGAATTAGGACCAAAATCATATGTTATATACATTAAAGAAACCAACTGATCATGCAAAAACAGATTAAGAAGCTACATTCTCTTTTCCAACACATCCTTAAATGTTAAGCTGAAAAAACAAAACAAAACAAAAACCTTCCATACCTTGCCACAGAGAGAAGAAATCTGTTCCAACAGCAACATGGAATTCCGGTTGGTATTGTTTTGTGTCAATCCTCTGTTAGTAAGGAGTTAAAGAAACAATGGAATGGTAACTATGAAAAAATTCTACTCCCTAAAATGTTTTGATTCCTTTCCCTTTTTCCCACAAGTTACTTAAATTCATTCATTAAAAATTTTAACTGTAGGAATTCACAATTACTCCTTTCCTTAAAGGTAATTATTTTCCTGATTGATCCTGAAAATATGCCAAGAAATTATGCCTCTGTGAACAGCATTCCTATAAACTATGAGAACAAAAGATTTGTAAAAACTGTAGCTTCTGAACAAAAATTCAAGAACGGCATAGTGTTCCATTACCAGCCAATTTTTACAGCTTGAATACAAAATGTTCTACTATTTGGTGTATTTCTAAAAGAAAAGATATATTTCTTAAAATCTTTAGGTTCATTTTACTAAAATAAGAGTTTAAAATATATTGAATATTTGCAGATAGTTATAGCATTTATATTTACTTAAGTATATAAAAAGATATATTAACAGCCTAGAGCTTATATCTATTATGCTAATGGAAGGAAAAACACCAGAACATTCAGTAGTATATCTATTTTAGTCTGTTTTCCTACACAGATTCCTAACAGTCCTTCTTCCTCCCCACTTCATAAGTAACGCTTAGCAATGCCACTTAGTCCTCCATTTCTGCCACTATTCCAGAAACATAAATGCAGTACTGCAGAACTATTTTGCAAGTTGCAGAAATTCTTTTAAAACAATGGAAATGAAAACTAACTGAATATTAACAAACAAACAAACAAACAAACAAACCCATAGCCAAAAATCTAAATGTGGGGTAGTACCAGGAAAATAGTTTAAAGTGTGATTTTTCAATCTTTTTTGGTGCAGATACCTTTTTGTAAGTGAGATTTTAGCTGGAAGTCAAATATTTAAAATAGAAAGAATGCTGCTCTGGTTGATATAAGAAGGGGCCTGTATCCACATCTTCTCAACTTATTTTCCAATCCTATTACCAAAAAGAGCTCTCTTGGGACCCTAGGTTTTTCTTGAAAGACTGTCTGCAAATCACTGATCTAAAGCAAGGATCTAATGTGACACAAACACATCAAATGGTATCTATCTTCTGAGCTATAAATTGCTAATAGATGAAGTGAGTCAAAAGATGGATTGGAAATTGCTTATGTCTAGAAGTCTCCGCTAGAGTTATACTACTAGATGGCATGCTGGCTACATGATTACAAATAGATACTTATTAAGCATCTAATACTCAAGGGATTATAAGGATAAAACTAAAAATTAGCCATCATACATTACTACTGAAACTCAACCAACTCAAATCTGAACTCTTCCCCCATGAAACCTGCCCTTTTTCTCAAGTTATCAGAGTTAGTGGCATCAACATCAAAACCTCACTTCCCTAAATGCAATAGATGAACTTCTGTTTGTTTTATATCCTTAGCACATCTTGTACCTTTCTCTAGCTCTCCATTCCAAATGCTACTTCTGTAATTCAAGCTCTACCAAGTTTTCCAAAATCCTACCAGAATGATCTAAATTTTACTTTTGACTAAGCTACTACCTGGCTTACAATCATTCTGTGGTTCCTGATCATCTTTAGGATAAAGTTCAACTCCCAAGTATGATACATGAAGTCTTTTAGGATCTGATCAATCTGATTCTTAACAGGCTCTCCAGTCTGATCACTTAACATTTTACCTGCAACTGCCAAAAACCCACTAACTACTCTTCAGTGATGCCAGATTATAAACAGTTTCCAAGTGGGTGAGGCTCTCCGAAGCCTTCGTAACTGCTATTCCTTCTGCAGAAATGAATTTGCAAGAAGAAAATAATGAGCACTTTGGAGTCATTCATTCTACAAAATTTGAGTGCCTGCTATGTGCTGTGATGTATTTCAGTTATAGACTTCTTCGCCCAGTAACAGTACATCTAAAAAACACAGACGACAAGAAACATTCCTAGATTTCAAAAAAGGGAAGTTATTTTAAAATTATATATTTTT
>PVKH010001826.1:13621-29108 GCA_004027955.1 Chaetophractus vellerosus
CCGGGGACCTCTCCTAGCGGGCAGACCGCCTTGAGAATGGCAAGCCGCCGTGGGCGGGCCAGAGCCGCCGTGGGCAGGGCAAAAAAGCTGCCACGGACAGGCAAAAGCCGCCACGGGCAGGGCAGGTCGCCTGCGAATCGAGCGCAGCCAGCCACCCGCGAACTGAAAAGCCGGCCGTGATGGAAGCAGAGGCCGCCCACAAGCGGGGAAAGCCGCGCCTGCGCAGTGACCCAGTCTCGGCGCGTCGCCGCAGCAGAGGGGAAGGGGAGATATGTAATAAAAATAAATAAATCTTTAAAAAAAATAAAATAAAATAAAATAAAATAAAATTATATATTTTGTTATAACCTACAAAATTGTGACGGATAATAGTAAACTATAATGTAAACTACAGTCCACAGTTAGTAACAATGCTTCAATATGAGTTCATCAATTGCAACAAATGTACCACACTAATGAAGGATTTTATTAATGTGGGAAAGTGTGGGAGGGGGAGGGGTGGGGTATATGGGAATCCCTCATATTTTTTACCTAATATCTATGTAATCTAAAGCTTCTTTAAAAATTAAAAATTGAAAAAAAAAAAAGAAAGCAGAAAAAAATTAAGTACTAAATGAAACAATAGTAAAGATAACAGAAAACATGTAAAATACATATGTGGGAGTCTTAGGACATAGCAGGGTAGAAGAGAATTTCAATTAAGGCTATAATAGGTGACAGAGTAGATTTATGCTCAGGCAGAGAAAATTATAATTGCATTAAAAAACTGAGTCACAATCACTTGTGTATTACTTCCACAGCCCTATCCATAGCAGACACTCAAAAAATACTGAATGACAATAAAGGTGTTTACCTTGGGACAAAGATTTCTTATAGAATAGGTTTAGAATCCTATAACCAAGAATGTAGAAAAAGGAAGATCTTCCTTCCCCAGTAACTCCAACGATAAGGGTTCTGACAGCATACTTGGACATCAAGTTTAAAGCAACAAATACAATGGAATAAAAATAAATGCACACCTAGGAAGTATATTTACCAGACAATACCAGAACAGTCTACCCAACACAGAAAATATAATCTAAAATGAACATGTAAATGAAAGGATACAACTCAAATTCAATGTCTGACATATAGCAGGAGGGGAGATCTGATAATTTTATCATCTGCACAAATTCTAAAGCAGGTCCATAATAATGGAAAACCTAGAAAATAAAATTAAAATTGCATAATACTTTAAATAGTACAAATAAAATGAAAGTAAATATAATAGTGATTAAAAGTGTAAAACAAACTAGATTGCTAATAGCAAGTTTTGTATATCATGCAAACCAAACATTTGATTCTCTCACGAAAGTTCTTCCATTTGATTCCACCTTTCCGAGTAATGAGACGTGGAAATTTCTTAGTAACAAAAAGAGTTTCAAGAAGGGAGAAAATGCATATAGAAAGAAGCAAGCAACAGAGGACAAATTTTCTCAACTTTTCTTGTTTATCTTTGGCAAGCCAGATGACTCAAGAGGCTAGGGTGTTGGAGCAACAAATTAGAGGGGCTAAAGGACTGAAAAAGAAAAGACACTCCAGGGTGAACTTAGCTTAAGTAGTATGGTGAAATTTTTTTACAAAAAAAAAAAAAAAAAAGCTTGCAGGGAAGACGGAAGAAATAATAATAAAAAAAGAAAAACTAGTGAAGCTAAGATGTGCTTGCCAGTGAAGCCCACTCAGAGAAATAGAATTGAGTAGAGCCTAAAACTAAATAAGAGTGATCTACCAAGGAAAAATAGTTTTTACAAGTTATTTCAAGAGTTGGGGATAAAGTACTTCACTAGAAGAGGAAAGAAAACAGAACACATCTTGAACACAAAGTTAAACTTGCAGAAAACTGAGAAATCTGACCATAGACAATTGTGTTGTGTGTGGAAAGAGAGAACATGTTTTAAATATATATATATACGTACACACACATGCATGCATATACACACTCATATGTATAGTCTTAAATTTATTGAAGAGGTTGTACTCTAAGATTCTCTTCAATTGTGGCATAAATTTGATACATTATATATATATATTTGAATGGTGTACTACCAAAGAAGAGAAGTTGAGGTCATCAATCTCATGATTCTAATCGTTACAAAAGAATTTAATATTCCTGTGAATGATAGCCATAGAAAGTTACTTAAAGTAAGCAATTCTAAACAACTATTGGGAAATGTGTTCACATTAGAAATATACCCTTCTTGTACACTTGTTAATCAGAAAATATTACTATCGATCTGACACCCTTATAACTTCCTGATCATTATATTTTGCACATTCTTGATTGGGTCTTTTAAAGTAGATTTCTAAAGTGATTTCTAAATATCTCTTTTAATGTTATTTTTGCATTGTAAAGAAAAGCCAATTGAATCCTTTTCTAATTAGGATATTTTATAATGACTTGCATTTTAAGAACAAAATCTATGGGAAATATGGGATGAGAACTAACATTTATTAAGCAATCAGACATGTCAGGCACCAAGTCATATGCTATTCTCTTATCTCATTTAATCCTCATAACCTTTATAAGGTAAATTTATTATCATTGCCCCCATTTCGTGAATGAGTTAATTAACCCACCCAAAGTCACAACAACTCATAGGTGATTGTCAGATTTCAAACTGAGTTCTACCTAACATTAAAGTCCATTCTGTCACCCCTGTATCATAACTCTTTCCAAGTTGAATCTTAGAAAGGTCACATAGTAAAGTCCAAACCAAAAGCTGTTCCAGCCTATACTGATGTAAAATTAGAATAATTCCATATATGTATGTGTATATATATATAAACAATGATAGTATCACCAAAACTTAAACTCTGAAAATATGATATATTTTAATTATATAATTTTAAAACATAAAAAGTAGGCAAGTGAGCCCACTTTAAGCACATATACTAGTAACATTAATTCAAGATTCAAACAGATTTTATAGGGACAAAAATATACACAAATACATAATTGTAAAAAAGATTAAACATATGATTACCTTTGGCAAAATATTCTTCTCCTTTGATGGTTTTATCTTTTTGGCAAGAAAACAAGTATTTGCATCAGCTGTATTAAAATTCTTAGGTGTGGTTCCTTTTAAGCAAAATTCAGGAAAGCTGATTTCAGATCCAAACTGTAAAGAAACCAAGAGAACAGTTACAGGCATCATGGATAAAGTTTACATAGTACAATACATCTTATTACAATGTAAAAATGAGAGGAAAATCATGTGAATTTATTTTTGGTTACTCAGCTCAAAGTGTAGTTCTCCCATTTATGTATACATCCTTTCTATGTCACCACCCCACAACAGTATGCTAAGTCCCTTCTATTCAACCACACCACCAAACAACCTTCTTTGCATATACTTGCTCAATATCTGGCTTTCCACCAGCCTGTAAATTCTGCAGACAGAACCTGTCTTATTCAACACTAGGTTCTTGTTCCAGATCCTCACATATAGTTTCCCTTCAATATATGTTGCTGATGATAAAATTAATTCCTGCTGAAGTCCTAACAGGAGGGGTGGCACTAACAACAATAATGATGCTAACATTTATTATGTGGTTACTCTGTGCTTTAAAAAATGTAAACCTCATAAAAATCTATGAGAGAGAAACTATATTCATGCTTATTTTTATAGAGGAAGAGATCTGTAGCTCTGAGAGCTTAAGTGTTACCCAAATTATCACATAAAACCAGCAAGAAATGAATCTAGGATTTGAATGCAGGCAATCTAGCTCTAGAATCTATATCCTCAATCACTATAATACCTCTTGGCTAAAAGCTATTCGCCAACAAAAAAAGAAAAGAAAAAAGAAAAAGTGAGTTTAAGTTTTAAATGCGTTCTGTGGAGGTATGGACATTTAATTTCATAATCATAAAAGAAGCACTTACAATTCTTCTAGCTAAATGGATCTTCCATTATTCTGCTTGACTATATGGTTTTATATATTAAAACCACTTGCAGAGAATGGTCTCTGCAGATTTAAATTATCCAGCAGGGTACATAACACCTTCCAAGACAGGATGAGCCAACATGCAAAGAAACAAGTGGGACCCATTCATATTAACTACTGGTTTTATTAATCCAATACTAAGGGTAAAATGAAAAGGGGGAAAATATCTAGTAATGAGTGTAAAAACCTTTCTAGGAATAACGTGGCCCAATCATGCTTTCCTGCCACCCTGAACAAATATTTAGAACCTTTCTTGTTTTCGTTTTCCCTACCTACAAAATACGTAAATTAGTAGGTACATTTATTTCAAAATGGACACAACTTATAAAAGCCACCAAAGATACTCATTCATAGTAAGAGATGCCAAAATAGAATCAGATCCTCATAGAAATTTAGGATTAAAGAAACCCAAGTAATCTAATACTCTTATGTTATAGTTAAGGAAACTGGAGTCTAGAAAAGTCAGCAGAGAGCATAGATCATCTAAGATGTTGTTACAGGTAAGAGAATATATTCTAAGCAATTTTTTTGGTAAGTTACACATGCAATACAGTACAGCAGCTTGAACAAATAACATGAACTTGAAAATATCAAATTTTACATTTTAAAGTGTTACAGTCTACAACTGCGCTGTCCAAAATATAGCCATAGTGAGTATTTAAATTAAAATTAAAATCAGTTAAAATTAAAAATTCATTTATTCAGTTGAACTAGCCACATGAAAAGTGCTCAACAGCAATCCATGGTTAGTAGCCTACCATAGTCTTAAGCACATATATAGAATGTTGCCATTACTGTAGAAACTTCTATTAGCACAATTCTAGAACATCATTTTATAAGGTTTATTTTCTTAAGATTCATTTAAACTATATGTTGTAAATAAACTTGAAAGGTCTGTTTAATAAACTGTGATAAGACATTTACCTTTCTTTCCCATATCTGAATTTTTCCCCTCCATAACTCCTTTGAGTCAATTGCATGTCTGAGATCTTCTAAAGATGTAACATCAGCAGAAAGGTATTCTGCAATTTTCTGACAGTTTCTATAAGATACAATATTGTGAGAATTAAATACAGGGCTTTATATTTTACTTAAATTTAATGGTGATAATTAGCCACAAGTCTAAGAGGCAAAACTGCAATGTTTATATGGCTGCTTTTTCCTAATATTACAGAACACCCATTAAATGTCTGTCTCTGAATAAGTTGCTGTCACATATTCATTTAACCCCAACATCCCTGTGAATTAAGAGTAAATATTCCTAGAACTACAGATGAGGAAACTGACTTTCCTCTCACTCTTGAGATATAGATATATATATTCACAGACACTAAGACTCTTTGTCAACTTCTTATTCTCAAAAGAAGAACCGCTCTCCTTCTAAAAGGTTCCCATACAGTTTTCTATGCATTTCTATAGTAGTACAGGATATCATGACTTTAGCCTTCCTGTTTCTCCCTGCACGTAGAAGAAAAGGATCACAATTTCCAATTTCTTATCTGTACAAGCTATTGCTGTGCTTGGCATATAGTTAGTGCTCAATAGATGTGTTAAATGAAAAAAATAATGAAGTTAATAAATCATATTTGAATACTTATTTAGGGGTCAAGACTAAAATATACAATTGATCCTCATTAAAATCTCAGAAAATGTAATAGTGCTTATTATTTCTAATAAACAAAAAAACAAATATTGCATTATGAATTCAGTATATCCATGTATCCATGGTATTCACACTGCTTGCTGGACAATAGAGCCTATTTAAAAGCACACATAGTATTTGGAGAATTTAGGCTCAATAACTTATAAAACCACATCAATGATATTTACTAAAAACATAAACATCCCAGAAATATAAAGTACGAAATAACAAAGATATAGATTCGTCTCAAGATAGAAATCTCTTCAATTACAGAATGACATAAAACTTCCTGGTCACATTAAAATATTTTCAAATGTTAAGAGTCTTATTAAAAACACAGTAGCATGCTAATTGTAAAAACAGACAATATAAAGAAAAATAAAATGTGAACAAGAAACTCACTTTTCACAATGATTTCCTGCTATAATAACTTTTGCTGAATGCCATTCCTTCAAATGTTTTAATGCTCCTACAGTAGGTAAACAGTTTTTCAGTTTAGGAGGATCTTTGTCAGAAGGCAGTAGCAATATATCTATCATTGCTCTACCTAAAAAGATAAAAAGATATATTTGTAATTTTTTAAAAAATTCAAAATAATACCGTGAAAAATGGAATTTTATGTTGATTTATAAGACAGAAGATGATTTTTAACTTTAATTTCAGAAATTCTTCAAAAAAATACACATCTTTAGGAGTTCAAAATGTTTAAATGTTCATTATTTGATTTGTTATATATTGAAATAGCAAGCATATGCCAGTAAACAATGAACTATATCATAATTACTTGCTAATTCTGCAGCAGTGGTTAATTATGCACATTGCTCTTGACATCATCAATGCTATTGTACTGAATTAGTCCAAAAAAAAACCCTGTGCAATTTCATTTTTCTAAATTTAATTTTGTTATCCAAAAGGAAATATACTAGTATAATATTATAAAGTACAAATAAATTATTTCTCTTTTAAAAAGACAATAAAAATTTCAGAAAACCCAATTATACTGACATCATTGGATCCTGAGAAAGAATAACTTCATAAAACTATAAATTTTATAAAACTATAAATTTACTGATGGATCAGAAAAATCAAAATGAAACAGAAACCAAGTACAATATTTGATAATATCTGCCAAAATAGCTACTACAGAATATTTCAATGAATTCTTTGAACTTGATACAATGTACTAAAAAAAAACCCACAACTGATTAAAGTTTATCAATGCATTCAGTTATTTTCTATGCAATATCTCCCACATTAAAATACAACCGCCTTGAATATAAGGATTACTTTATCTGGGAGCTACATGTTCCTTTATGATAATCACATAGGCTTAACTCATCATTGTACACTGCATGACATGTAAGAAGTAACACAAATATCTGCTTAGTAAATGACCTTCAATAATTAAAATATTCAGAAAAGAAAGCCCTTCAAAAGTTATTGTAGATGTCAAATTGTACCAAGTTTTGGATGTCAGCTACTTGATTAACACATAGAACGACTAGTTTAAGAAAACAGTTTTAAGAATAGTATGAGGTGGCATTTCACAAAATATTCCTTCCATTATATGAAAAAAGTCCTCTTTAAAAATACTGAGTAAAGCGCTTCTTTTACTTCACAACTTTCCATTTCATGATGTGCATATTATCGTCACTATAAGAATGTTACCCAAATATTCTATGTCCAAGAACCTCTCTTGCTGGAGTTTTTCATAGAACTGGTATTCTATGGAAGATATTCTGTAGAACAATGGCATAAAGTAGTCTTCTTCAGTAATAACTAAATAAGGAAACTGTCAGAAATGGGTACTTAATTTTCTAAGTTCTAATTTTTGCCTAATTAGATGAAAACAAGAGAACTATAATGTCGGTGATAAGTTTATTAAAATAGTTGAGTAAGCTTTGTACAACCAACTTGAATTAAGAAATTATTGTGCATTTTGAATTTCTAGATTAGAAATGAGAACACCAGCAGAAAGACATAATTTATCTTTATATATGCATTCATAGAAAACATAAGATAAGATACAAATTATTGGAAATGGTGAAAAAATATTACCAGGAGCAGGAAGCTTGTCTGATAACTGATGCAAATGTTCTGCAGATTCTTCATATAGACTAAAATTAAAGGGTAAGACAGAAAAAGATAATGCTCATATATATTTGTAACAGATAATCATAATAGGTAATACTAATGTTTCTATATGCCAGACACTATTAAGTAAAGTAGATGCATTATCTTATTTGATCCTGATGACAGTCACATGAAGTACTACTATAATACTCTGGTTAGAACAACTTTAAATAATTTTCATAAAGTCAGTTAACAAATAGGTGTGGAAGCTAGGATTCAAACCCTGAGTCCAACTTCTTATCCATACCCCAAAAAACAAACAAACAAACAAAAACAAAAACTCCCTCAATTATATCTAGTATGTTAAATATAAACCATAACAAACAAACAAAGCATTTTTATGAACTCTGAAAGTAAAGTATGGTTAAGAGTTAGTAAGAAGGGTAATTTCTATTCTATGAATGGCATATAAGATTCATCTATGTAAGAAAGTACAGCCTAGTCCTGATTGCAAAGTATGATTTCCTCCTCAAATTTTTTAAAACCTATTACTTTTATCAAAATAATGAATTTTTTTCCTCAAAATAGTTTATTATATAGCATAAAGTTCCTTAAATCCTTTATTATAAACCCACCATTGTCTAAAAGACTTAGCTACCTCATTTTAAACTATAGCTTTTGGGCTCCCTCTTGTGGAAATAATTATTAAGTCACTTTCCAGATATACAGTATTTACTTTTACACTAGTCATCTTTCACTAGCAGTGGGAAAAATATGGAATGATAGCCGTCTTAAGGCAGGAAAGTGCCTTAGAAATCATCTAAATGACCCCAACAGTTTATGGTTGAGAATATAAATGACGAGAGCAGTTAAGTGACTGACCTAAGATCACATAACTAGAGACCACCTCTACTGACTCCTGGTTCCATGCTCTTTCCGATGTTCTACAATGTCTCCCTTCATTAATCAGTATAAAAAATATGATCTTCAAGTAGGAAAGTGGAATTTTTTAAGTCTGTGGCTATTTGCAGAAATACTATGCACAACTACTAAAATAAAACAGTTTTTTTGTAACGAAAAATTATAGAAAACTACAAATAAAACGTATAAATCATGATTCATAGATGGATTATTTCATGAAGGAAAAAACTTACTATCACAACTTATATCACATAGGTCAACTTATATATTGTATAACACAATTCAAAATAACTATAAGTGAACTCAATTGTGTTTATAATCCACAAAAACTTTATGGATTTTAAAAGGTAACTGAAATGCTGATGATACACATGAACCAAAGAAATTACATATTATTTCAGCCTCAATAACAAAATGAAAATGATGCTTTGTTTTGAATGCCAGCTATTAAAGTTTCTATTGAAGCTCTTAAAACTTAATATCATACAGAATCTTCAAATATCACTTTTAATAATTCCTGCAATTAAGTAAGCTTAAGAAGATAAACATTTTCAGACACCAAATTTTGCCTTTTAAACATTTTATAAAAATAAAAGCCCAAATTGCCTAATGTTTTCCAAAATGAAGAGCTGAAAATTTCAATGAAGTACACTTCCTTACTATAGCTGCTAGAAAATCTAATCTTCATTCTCATGACCTAAAAAAAACTGCCTAATGTTAAAACCTTAAAAGATATTATAAAAGCATGTAAGCATACTCAGCCAAGGATAATGATTCCCTGCTATTACTATCTTCTTCCTCAAAACATTCAACAGCATTCAAACATTCTTCGATATTTGTTTGAAGAACATCTTCAATTTCATCTTTTTCTGTATTAAAATGTATCTCTTCCCAATCAGAACTACAAAACTAATAAATCAAAAGATTGCATTAAATAACGAGTTGATGGAATTATGTATATTAACAAAGACTTTCACTAATAACTATTTTTTTAAATTTATATTACCTGATAAAATCCACATATTGCTTGCACTGCAAAGAACCACTTCATGGAACCAGGTATACCACCCACTGAGCAGGCTTGAAAACAAAATCATACTTATTAGAAGAAAGCACACAGTATTCAAGTAGATAGCATATATAATTATAGGATTGTATAATTTTGATACATATTATATAATAGTTCTTCAAGTTATATACACATTTTGTGGATCTTTTTTTAAACTGCTGCTAAAAAGTCAAACAGTTCCATCTGCCTAAATAGCAAAATTACCCACTCACAATGAATATTGTGCTTTAGTTCATCACAACTCAAATCCAGGTAGACTATTTTAATAATTTCAAACATAGTAAAATCTGCCATAAATATACTGAAAAATACACCACTTCAAATATTATTGAGTAATACAAAATCAAGTGAGTCATTTTATTGAAAATTATTTCCTCTCTAATTGACGCTTGATTCAGCCTGGCTGGAGAAAGAGTTAAAGAGTATCTATGACCAAAAGATAAGGAAGATGGTCTCTTGGAAAATGGAATATTACATGAGGAAATGAAATTAAGGCTTACCGGGGTGTGTGTCAGAGGAGTCATGATGAAGTTAGAGTTATATAGAGAAATTAGATTCAAAGGAGGGAGAAGGAGAAATGTGGTAATTGAGGCTTAAGTGATAGCAACTATGTAAGATGCTAAGCACCAACTTTCCTCCAGTAGTCAGAGAAAACTTTACCTCCTACTTCCTTAAGAAAACAGAAGCCAATAGGTAGTAACTCATGACATTCTCCTAGCAAACACACAACCTACCTGCATTGTCACTGGGTATTCCTCTTTTCTTCCTGTTAACATGCAAAAGGTACTGTCCTTCTAATTCACGGTTATCCCTCTGACCTCCTCTGGGACCCAGGTCACTGATTATCCTTTCTTCTATCTTCAATCTTTCCCCTTCTGCCAGTTCCTTCCCATCAGCATTTTAATATATGCACAATAATTAAACAAAAGAACAAGAGTCCCCACCTCCCCTTCTCCAGTTACTATTCTCTTTCTTTACTCTCCTTCAAGGATAAACTTTCTGATAGAGCTGTCTACAGGACTGTCACCATTTTCTCATCAATTTCGTCAGCCCCTAACCTATAAATCCATTGCAGTCGGTTGTGTTTTTTGTCTCCAGCACGCCACTGGAATTATAGTCACCAAGGTCACCAACAACTGACATGTAACTGACATGTTACTAAATCTAAAAAGACACGTTTCAATTTTGTTTTTACTTGATCTCTTAGCATAAGAATACAGGAGAGGAAACAAAGGTGATACATTTGACTACTTTCTCCTTCAAACATGTAGCAGCCATGGCACCTATCTTTCTGGCTGTTCCTTTTTATTCCTTTAAATACTGGTGTTCAGTCCTCATGATTCAGCCTGAGATCTTCTGCTCTTCCCACTATCCATAAGCAATCCCATATTTTCTCACGGCTTCAACTGCATCAATGTATTGATGATTCTATAATCTATATCCTTTTGAGTTCTAGACACGTGTCCAACATTTACAAACCATTTCCATTCTGACATCTTTTAGACAACTAACCAAATTGTACAAGTGATATTCCCTCCAAATCTGCTGCTTCTTTCTCAATAAGTATGACTTTTTATCCACTTTTATCCACGCCCCAAACTTAAGGCTATCCTTGATTCTTTTCTCACTCTTCCCTTCTCCTAAACCATATGAATACTTCACATAGTCAGGGGGATTCTACCTCCCTAATTTCCTTCAAATCTATCTATTTTTCTCTATCCCAGATGTCTCTGCCACTTCTCAGTTGGTCTTCTACAGCAGCTCCCTAATCTCTATACTCCCCTCTAATCTATCTACTACACTACAGCCACAATACTTCAAAAACACAGATCTGATCATGTCTCTTCCTTTATTTAAGCCTTCAATAGCTGCTGATTACCAATGGAAAGTCAAAATACCTTGAACAGATTTACAGAGCCTACACAGCTCTGCCTACCTCTGCAGGTTTATCTCAATTCTAATCACATCATACTTCCAGGTCCTCAGACTTGTCATATTACTGAAAACCATAATCCTTGCATGGTAGGACACTCAATACAGACAGTTCTCACTTTGCTTGTTTCCAATATGCACAAATTTCAGTCATCATGGTTTAAATAACACTATCCCCCAATAATGCAGTTCAAATTTCAGTTACCACCACATAAAGTACAAAGTTTGCTGCTAGCTTCTCATTTCACGCATCATTATGTAAATAACAGATGCATATCATGATCAGTGACAATATCTATTTCAAAGTCTACTGATGACTGCACATCTGCTTTTCAGTTCTCATGCAGATGGCAAGGCATGTAAGCAGCACTGCTTCCTTGTAAACCCACGTAATGTTTTACAAAATTGGGTAATTAGAAGAGGGAATTGGCCAAAAAAAGGGAGAAAAGAGTCGCTGAGGCCCGGGAAGAGAGAAGCCTTATGCCAGCCTACAGCTGAGATTGGAAGAAGCTGGACCCACGGAGACTAAAGAGGAAGGCTGAACCCTCGCAGATATCGCCCACCATCTTGTGTCAACACACGGCAACAGACTCTGGGTGAGAAAGTACCTCTTATGGATCCTTGAGTTGGACTCTTTAGGGCCTTGTGACTGTAAGCTTCTACCCCAAATAAAAGCCAACAGACTTCTGGTACTTTGGATCAGCACCCCTTTGGCTGACTAATACATACTTTCAGAGATATTTCACAGCATTAAAGATACAAAGACGAAACATTAGAAGCTGATCCAAACTTAGAAGCCTGACCATTCATCAAGGCATAGAAAAGATGCCCAATCTTTACTAAAAATCATATGACAAGAACAGGCCAAACGCTATCCAAACTACTCTCGATAAGGTTTTTACAAACAAAACATTCTAATTCTCAGTGTTTCTAATGTTTATGTTGCAGCATGCTAGGGATAAAATGAAAGGTCATGGAACCATAGTAATTTTTCCCAGTGGTTATTATATTAAGATTGCTTTGTACAGTTTAACTTACATGGTCATCTTTATAGTCCCACACTACTGTCCAAAACAAGGACAGTATAAGAAACTTCTTCCCACAGAAACAGAAAGTGAAACTTAGCCTGAGAATTTCTAGAATACGCCCAAGAGTTCTTTTACATATACATTTGAGGCACAAATGAAAGAAAATCTTTCTTGCAGTAATATTGGAACTGACTTAAGTTATACAAGGCCCTAAAGAGTCCAACTCAAGGATCCATAATAGTCCCTATTTTTCCATAATAGTAGTCTTATTAGTACTTAATAAGAGTACTACTGAGACTTAGAAAATATGCACATTAGAAATCATTTCCCAAAAGCAACAGTTGAAACTGAGAGACAAGAAGTTCTCCAATAAAAGCACAAAAGAGAAAGAAGCAGACTGCATAGTCATTAAAAACTACAAAGTTATCAAAAATGAGCACATTCCCTTAGCATCTCCAGAACCTTCCTTCAGCTTTTAGGGCTTGGTCTATCTTGGCATCTTTATATTCCGAAGCTTTGAGACACTGTTAGATAGAGGCAAAAAAAGAGGAAGTAAAAGAGAAGACAACTATCAAAGAAATAAGTAAATGGATTTGCATAATGCCAATAGAGGCCAAAGAAGGAAAGGTTTGTACAAGTCAACAAAGCCAAATGCTTTTTTCCCCCCCTCAATTAAATGTACTGGATACATATAAAAAATGTTTTTGAATCATACAATATGTTACACAACATATTTGGTTCACAGTAACACAATCATAGCGTATATGTCCAAATGCTTTTTTTAAAAAGGTCAAAACAAATAAGAATAGAGAAGAGGTCAATGTGTTTAACAATTATAAAGTAGCTTTTTGAGATAATCAGTAAAGAAGGAAGGACAGGAAAATATAAAATGGTAAGAGAGTGGGTATGGCAGCATAAATAACAAATCTGTATTCAGGAATGAATCATAAATCCTCCTTGTAATGTCACATTACCCTGTTACTTGGACCTGAAGATGGGTAAATTTTCATGAAGGAAACAAAACTCAAGCTGACATTATAAAATAACTTTCATAACAACTTTAGACAATCAAAGATCAGAATGACAGTGTTAGCATCTTTTCCAGTTTTGTATTCTCATAGGTAACTCTCTAGCCCAGTGCTTTGTAGAGTCAGCAAGTATTCCTTGTACCCCCAAGTAAACAAATTAAGTTATTCTCCTACACAAACACTGCTCCCAAGAAAAGAGGGATTTATGTTATACTTACCAGGAAAAGTACTATCTTCTGGATTAACTGAAGCACTAATGCTTCTTTTCAGGAGGTGATAAACATTTGCTGCTGTGAAGTCTGAAAGAAAAAAAACAAAACAAAACAAAACAACAAAACACCAGACTTACTCATCTGTATACTCTAGGCCTATTCCAATTTGGCCAAATCAATATTTGTCAAGTTTTGATACAGGAAATTTAAAGCACACAGAGAAAGTAGGAAAGAAGGCTTCTGATTGGCACATGCCAGCCAGTTAACATAAATCCAAAACTTCCCCCAAAAGAACAATTTTAAACAGAGAGAGGGGAAACCCCTATTACAAAACCAAATAATCACATATACTACCTCCTCAAAATGCCTGCTTGTTCAAAACAAATAAAATATAATAGAGTCTAGACAGGAGTATCAAAAGGCACTGTCATGTAAATGATTAAAAGTTTTAAAAATTCTATCATTTGTTTTTGTTTATATTTGGGTCATCTCGCTCTGTAAAACGTAAACTCTAGAAGCACAAGACCCTTTCCCATCTTGTTCCTTTCTATATTACCTGCATTTTGAACAAAGGAGACAGTAATACCTACTGAAGGCATAAAATTCCGAAGAGCAGAATTTCCATTACCAAAGCACAGGGAATGTATTGTTAAATTTTTACTGTGCCAAGAATTTCTGGGCGCCCACAAATTTTTGCATCCACAGATCTGTCCCTATTTTTCCATAAAGATGATGACATATTCCAGCCCTTATTAAATCGAGTCGCAGCTTCTTGGGACAACTCGACAAAAGTCCCTTCCCAGAAGAACTTGACCACAAATTCAACTTTCTTCCCCTCCCCGCAAGCCATTCCCGCCCTTTCTCAGTCCAGCACATACCCTGCTGTTTTTCGGTGCCCTCGACCCACGACGTCCCTGGCTCATGCTCCGCCTCCCCACCGACAGCTGACAGAACCTTTCCTTCCCCCCAGATCACCAGCAGCAGGTACCGATCCATCTCAGAGCTGACCCCAGGTTTAAGGTCCCAGCTTTCACATACAAACAGTCGCGCGCTAGTGACGCTCTTCCGGTCCGTTTTCACTTAGGTCGGCTGGAAACTGTGTGCCCTCCATCGGCTTTCCGCAGCTTTTCAGCTTTTTCAGCAGGTAAGGTATTTAGAAGGAGTCGTGTTCTCAATAATTACATTATTTCCTACTTTTATGACAAGAGTCACTACGGCAGGATGATTGGAGGGGACCCAGGGAAAGCGGAGAAGCAGATAAGTTCTGGGCGGTCTAGGAACTGTGATGCTTAGCTATGAACGTTTCTTGTCGGGCCAGTGATCCTAAGTGACCAACCCTAGGTCCTGTTGAAAGAACCGAGCTGCTGATAGGAAGACATGTCGAGTTTTTCTAGGGCGCCTCAGGTGAGCTCGGACTCTTGAAGTTTGATGGGTTCATTACACTGACATAAAGAGGGCGATGGTTCCGGCGGATTTAGTGATGAAGCTGAGTTGCCAGGGAGCCCGAGACCTTAAGCCAGGAGGTGCCTCGGGAAAGCACAGGCAAAAAGGTCATGACTGTCCACCACTTGATTTCGTTGGTCTTGTCTTGCTACCTG
>PVKH010001827.1:0-15113 GCA_004027955.1 Chaetophractus vellerosus
GGCGACCTGCCCTGCCCGTGGCGGCTCTTGCCATGTCCGTGGCAGCTTCTTGCCCTGCCCACGGCGGCTCCGGCCCACCCATGGCGGCTTGCCATTCTCAAGGCGGTCTGCCCGCTAGGAGAGGTCCCCGGGAATCGAACCCAGGGCCTCCCATGTGGTATGCCGGCGCCCTATCCACTGGGCTATCGAGCCGGCCCCAAGATCTCTTAAATGTGATTGGAATGAAAATTCTTTTTGTATTACTCCTTTGCCTTATAGTAATAGTGAATATGATTGTGAAGAAGTGAAAAAAAATCATTTGATCGGATATAAGCACAATATTTCTTTAGATATTTTAAAGTTGCAAAAGAAAGCATTGCACATGTCTCAAAATGAATTGAAAGAAACCCCTGGTGCAGAATTTTGGGATGAATTGTCTGAAAATTTAAATACTGTCAATCTGTTTCACTGGTGGAAACAAAAAACAGTTCAAATATCACTTTGGATTGGATTAGTAATTAGTATCTTATGCATTTTAATTGTTTATATTTTCAAGGGTAGAGTTATAGTATATATTCATAGAAAAAATGAAAAATTGAATCAGACAAATGCATTTATGTTAAAAAACTTAGCCATGAAAAATTAATTTTACATTATTTGTAGTAGAAAGTAGTATACTAATAAACCCATGAATTCACTACTAATTAATTACATAAGAGCATCCACATAAGGAACCTGAAGAAGTATAAAATATAAATGAAATTGCCTTCCTTGTAAGAGCTCAAAAGCTTGGCTGGTGGACAACGATGGGTAAGATTCTCAGAGGCGGACAACCTAAGACAGGCACAGTCACAAGAGCCAAAGGAAGAAGACAGGGATGACAGTGTCACCTTGAATCATCATCATAAAGGACCTGACTTAATTATTTCTCTAAGTAGTTCCTATGTGATGTGATCTTTTACTCATCTATAATGAAATGAAGGAGTTCAATTAAAAACCTAGTAAAAGCCTGGTGGAGAAGCATTCTGTGCATCTAGGATTGTATCTGGTATATGTCAGATAATGATTAACAAGGTCTTACATGTGCAGGAATGTAAGGAGAACTGAGCCATTAACCCTAAAGATTTGCTAACTTTAATAACGTGTAACTAGTCATATAGCTATTACCTTTGCACATGAGCACACATATTTTCTTTGTTCTAAAGCTAAATAAAAGCCACGATGTTTTTGGTGGGGGCCCTCTTCTTCCCTTTGGGTGGAGGGTCCCCGACCCTGGCTATCTCTTGTCTTTCTTTCTCATTATTTTCATCCGTGGACAGTTCCTGAACATCAACAGTGATTATATATATAATGGAGAAGGACAAAGAGTGGGGAGGAGTGTGGTGGCAAGTTAGAATGGGAAATAAAGTTTATTTTACATTTTATTTTATATATATTTTTTATTATGTGAGATATATTACATTGATCATATGTTTATGTAATTTTATTTCAAATTTGCATACAATTTGTAATCTAAATACCTATTTAATGAAAGCCTTAATTGACCAATGTGAAATAGAGTTTAAATAGATGTGATTGTGTTTTAGTTTGCCAAAGGGCTGCTGATACAAAGTATCAGAAATCTGTTGGTTTTTATAAAGGGGATTTATTTGGGGTAAAAGCTCACAGTTCCAAGGCCATGAAAAGTCCAAATTGAGGAACCATCAGAGATGTTTTCTCACTAACGTCAGCTACTGTTGATCCCAGTGTGTTTTTGTGTATTGAAGCAAGATGGTCGCTGATCTCTGCTAGGTTTCAGCCTTCTCCTCCAGGCTCACTGTCTCCTCCTTAGCTGCTCTGTGACCTCAACCCCTCGGGTTTCATGCTTAAATGATCCTGTAGTCCTTTCTCTACTGGCATAGGGCTTGTCCCTTAGGGCTTCTGTCCTTGCAACTCAGTCCTATCAAGGGGATGGGAATTCAACCTGAGTCAAGCCTTACTGACTAATGATGGAGTCCAATAAAAAGCCCTACAGCAATCTTAACAGGCAATCTAATCAAAGGTCCTTCAGCTGAATTTAATGCAATGAAAGGGTATCACACCCAGAGGAATAGATTAGTTTACAAACCTATTTCTCTTTTGAGGATTCATAAAAAAAATCAAACTGCCACAAATAGTAATTTTCATTCTCTTCCAGCTGAGAAAACAAATACCAGACAAGTTACAGATACAGATATAGAAGTCTTAACCCATAAACTCTGTCAACTAAATTTCAGTTTTCGGTTTCATATATGCTGTTGATTACCAGTTAGATATCAGTGTTCTGAATGAAGAAGATGGCTATTTTATGATTGGTAGAAAATGTTATTGAGTTTATTCAAATTTTATGAGGCTCAAATTGCAGTACATGGAGCAAATCTTGAGTGTCTGAAGACTCATAAGAGTCTCCTATTATGAGATTTCAAGCTCTACTGTAGTATTTAAATATCTGTGGAAAGAATTCCCCACCCCACCCCATTAAACACATATACAAAACAATATATCTTTTCATATAGACTAGGAAATTGAGGGTTATAATAAATTACAATTTAGTAATTTACCCAAAATTATATAACAATTACTGTTAAATCTAGAATTATCACTAGTACCCTTGACTCTCAATCTGGTATATTTCTAACTAAAAAATTGTATTCTATAATGTTACAGAGGTCCTTGTGGGTTAACACCAAACATTTAGTACTGGTGGAGCAATATTTTCATTTCACTTCTGATAATAGGAATTCACTTTTCAAAGTGAAAAGAAGATAAACTTGAGATATTATAGCATAGTGAACATAGGGTGGATGAGGAATTTGGTTAATTGTACAAATGCAAGAATGTTCTTCCATGAACTAGAACAAACATATTACAAGGTGTTAATAATGTGGTGATATATCACTAATGTAAATTATGGACTGTAGTTAACAATAATATTCTAAGTTTTTCATCACTTGCAATGAAGATACTATGTCAATGTTAAAGGTCAACAATGGGAGGCTGCAAGGGGGTATGGGATTTTTCTTTTTGAAATAGTGAAAATGTTCTTAAATTGACTGTAGTGATGAGTGTGCAACTCTGTGATTATACTGAGAGCCATTGAGTATATACTTTGGATTGATTGTACAAAATATGAGACTGTATAACACAGTGAACCTTTTGTGGATGATGGACTGCACTTAATAGGACAAACATAAGAATGTTCTTTCATGAATTAATAAATATACAATACTATTACAAGGAGTTACTAATAGGGTGGTGTATTAGTGAGGGTTCTCTAGGGAAACAAAATCAACAGGCGATATCTGTCAATAATGTGAGATTTTATAAGAGTTTCTCATGTGACCGCTGGGATGCACAAGTCCAGTTTCCTCAGGCAGGCTGCAAACCAGAGCCTTCGATGAAAGTCCAATGAAGGTCCTTGATGAGTTTCTGGGAGACGTTGCCTGTCCAAAGAGGAGCTGGGAAATTCTCTCTGAATGTTGAAATCACTTCCCCTTATAAGGCATTCAACTGATTGGATAAAGCCTCACTCATTGCTGATAGCAATCTTCCTGGCTGATGAAGATGTAATCAGCTATCTATGCAGTAAACTCACTGGTAACTAAAGTCTGTAAATGTCCTTGTATTACAATTAGCCCTTGACCAAACTGCTTGCTTGACCAAACTACTGGGAACAATTACCTTGCCGAGTTGACACATTAGCCTAACCAGCACAGGTAGCATATGGGAAAAATATATCTAATGTAAACTCTGGTCTATAATTAACAGTAAGATTTTTAAATTATTTTGTCAAGTGTAACAAAGTTACTGCACTAATGTAAAGGATCAATGGTGGGGGAGTAGATAAGAATCCTGTGTTTTTACATGACTTTCCTTAAACCTACATCTTTTCTAATTAAAAGAAAACAATAATTAAAAAAACAATGTTACAACTCTAAGCCAAGTATTTGATTCCATTTATATAAAATGCAAATACAAATAAATGTAGAGTCAGAATTAGTTTAGGGTTTATACACGGATGGGGAAGGAGAGAGGGATTGAGAAGTGACTGCTAAGGGACATGGAGGCTTTCTTTGTGAAACAATGAAAATGTTCTAAAATTGATTTTGATGATAAACATACAACTATGAGATTATGCAAAAAGCCATTGATTGTACACATTGGATGGATTGTAAAATATGTGAATATATCTCAGTAAAACTGCTTTTATTAAAAAAAAGAAAGAAAATAAAGAACCTACGATTGAGGAACCACTCTTTTTTGAAAACTGCCACAATATACCAAAATGAAGATAATTCTTTTTATACCGTTTCCTACAAAGAAGGCACAATTCTAAGAGCCTTGTATTCATGAACTAACTTAATCCTCACAACAACCCTGTAAGATAAGCACTCTTACTCTCTGCCTCCCCCCCCTCCCATTTTATACCTGAGGAAGATGAGGCAATGAGACTTGAAATATCTTACTCATAGTAAGAAGTAATGGCCAGATTCAAACCCAAGCAGTATGGACTGTATGATCTTGTTTTTAACCAGCTTTCACTCTATCTCGGATAACAGAAATCTTTCTGAACTCCTTGTGTATCCTACTAGGCTATGTTCTTATAGCAACAAGACAGAAAAGTAAATGCTTAATATAGTGCAGGCCACCGTGGGAATTCAATTTTAAAAATCATTGTGTTCTTTTGAATTTGTTCTTTTTTGCAGGTTTTTCTTCTCTTCTATGCAACAGGGCCCATAAATGTAGGATCTGGGTCTTATTTTCCTTTGGGTTTCCTACTGGGTCTAGCTTTATGTTTTTCTTATAGTTGGTGCTTTTTAAAATATATGCCAAATAATACATTAATAAATTAGTGAATAAATGATTAAATGATTGTCATAAATGCATAAATAAATGAAAGAAATACTTTTTGTACACAATATACAGTTCAATATTGGAAGATAATCTATTAATATATTATTAAAGATTTACTTTGAGAAAATGTTAAAAGTTAGTTTTTGAATCCTGCTCTCTATATGTATATGTGTATTTGTGTCTATGTGTTAATCTTAATGAATCTTGGATTCTTGGTCAGTGCTCAATATGTTTACTTCAAGATTATCTTATTCAGGAGAGCTCAGTTAGTTTAATTTTCCCCCTGAATGTAAATGTGGATGCCTCCTTTAGGTATTGTAAGTGAGGTTAATGAAATGTTAACTTCCAATCCTAGTTGGGACCATTTATATGCTAATTATTAAGCAAAGGCAGTATAAGAAACAAATATGCAATTGCACTCAAGGCACTTTTAAAAAACATTGTCCTTATGGTCATTGCTACTTCTTAACTCATCTAAAATGACTTCTTTTATCTAGTTATACCCTGTACAAGTTTTTTCCAAGTTAGATTACATTGGAGAGAAAGTAGGTTGTCCTACCTTCACTCTTTCTCTCTTACATTATACCATTTATTTCAGACTACCGCACATTTAGTTGGGAAGAATAAAACTTAATGGTGCTTAATGTTCTAAGAACCTTTCACATAAATAGTATTGAATAAACAAACACTCTGTAGCTTTGAACCTTTATAATAATCATAATCATGATCATATCTAATCATGTTTGTAATTATGTTTATTTTGCTTTTTAGCTGATGTCTTTATTCTGTTTAGTATTTTTAGGTACCCATGAAAGGCATAATACCAAATATACTGCAAATGCTTCTCCAAAGGGATATGCTACTAACTCATTTTTATGGTTTTTTTAAAATTTATCCTTCCCTCACTAAGGAATGTATGATTTTGTAGTGTCTGTGTTAAGAGAGCCGCTGAAATGGAATCACTAAACACTAACCAACACATGCAGGAGCAGATTTTTTATATTGACATTTTACATAGGAGTTTTGATTATCATAACATTTAGGCTTTGGTGTTGTTGCCTTTTTAAGTCTAAATGTTGCTATTATTTTTCCTGAAGTTTCATTGCACAGCAATAGCCATCATAATTCCCATGTAACTAAGACAGAGTCTATCTCAGATCAATTGTATTGTTTCAACCTGGTAAAAATGATCAAACCTTCACTTTGGATAAGAAGAAAATTTTCACCTGGAGGTTTTGCTTAACAGCTGCTTTTTTAATGTGCCCATATCAAATCTGATATGACAGCTGGCTAGAGATGAAGATTTAGTCTGCATTTGAAGCAGGTGGCTTTTTCTTTGCAATATTTTAAACTTTATTTATTATATATACATTTAATGTAATATCCATTAAATGCAATAAGATTAAACACAGAATAGGTATTCAAAAACATGATAGCTGTGAGTATGAAGATCACATACAAAAACAAACATATAATGATAAAAATAAGCCAAGAGGCTTAAAGAGAGGAAAGGCCAGGAGGAGAGGGAAGAGATGAACCATCTGCCTGACTACCCACAGCTGAGCTCAGGGAGAAAGTAAGCCTGGAGGAGAAGGTAGAGACCTAGACCTGCAGAACTGCCATTGTGTCTTGCCAAGTGGCAGGAGTCCAGGTCAGCAGCAGCTGACATTTGGTGAGACAGCATCTATGATGATCATCATATAGATGATAGCAAGGCCATTTGGCACTACAATGTTTAGGGGATTGTAGCAGTTTGATATGGTTCATGAATTCCAAAAAGAGATATTCGATTATGTTTGTAAACTGGTCTGTACCTGGGCATGATTAAATTATGACTGGGGCTTTGATTGAGCCACATTGGTAGGACTTTGAGTCCCTGCTCCCTTGGTGGGCAGGGAATCACAGATAAAACTACATGGCAGAGTGGAGGACAGAGTTGGAGTTTTGATGCTGGAGTTTTGATCCTGGAGCCCTGCATCATGGAGGAGAAGCAAATAGATGAAGAAGGAGAAAAGTCTCCATTAAACACAGGCCGAGGCATTGGGGAGAGAGATAGAACCATTCACCTAATGTTCTACAGCTGGTCTTGTAGAGAAAGCGCTGCAGCTGAGCCCAGAGAGAAACGCCGTCCCAGGGAGAAGGGAACCCAGGAAGCCTGAACACTCACAGACATCGGCAGCCATTTTGCTCCAACATGTGGCAGTAGACTTTAGTGAGGGAAGTAACTTATGCTTTATGGCATGGTAATGGTAAGCTTCTACCCCAAATAAATACCCTTTATAAAAGTGTACAGATTTCTAGTATTTTGCATCAGCACCACTTTGGCTGATTAATATAGGGATGTAGGGAGAAGATGAGGAAACAGCAAGGGAGCTGGAGGGAATTCAAGAAGAATGTAAGAGAAAGGAAACAAGAAGTGTGTGCATTTTTTATAATTCTGGGTGAAGACAGTATTTCAGTGAGAAAGGACTAATTTGGTCAAATGCTACCAATAGGTCAGATAAGATGAGGGTTCAAAATTGACCATAGGATTTAGCATGTCTATGTTTATTATTGACTTTATAAGAGTAGTTGTGGTGCATGAGATTTTCTGATTGGATAAGATTAAATAGAAAATAGATGCAGAAAAATGAATTAGAGTGTATGAATCCCCTTTTCACATTTGGCTAATACGAAAAAAAATGGAAAAAAGTTGGTAGTTGAAGAAACCTCAAGAAGTTGATTTTTAGGAAGAAATAACACCAATTTTGAGGTTCACTGGATAGATGTTGCTTGAGACAGAGTAGTTTCTAAAGGAATGTGTACTTAGAAACAGACACAGGTAGATGAGTAGATACAGTGGTGGGAGTTTGAGATTGTTCTCTTTTAATTGCTTTTATTATATAACTGAGAACACAGGCAAGGTTATCAGGTGAGAATGAGGGAAAAGAAGCATGGTTGTAGATTTAAATGCAGAAGAAGGGTGTGATCATTCAATAGAAAATGAGCAAATCAGTGGATTTGCTAAGTATAGTAACTTTACAGATAAACTTCAGGCTAGTAGTCATTAATTTAAAATAACATCAATTACCATGGTTATGTGATTTTCTATAGCTAGATTCATCTAAGCAATTATAAAACTGGAGTAGATGAAGATTTATATAAGAATAATAATCTCATCAGGAATCAGGATGGTTGCCAGATTCTCCTCAATCCCTCAGGGGTCTGAGAGAACTGCGGTGGTAACACTCTTCCTGAACAACAAGGTGGAAAGCGTGCCTTCTCCAAGTACTGGGGCACACTCACCCTTCCCACACAATGGTTGGGTCCACTCTCTTGGCCCGAGAGGATGTCTTCAGTCCAGACCTCATATTCCATGGTCCTGCCCTTGAAGTGTTTTTTCCTTCAATCTGTTCCTTTTCTGTCCCTTTTAGTCCAGGATGGAAATGGTTCCTTCCATACAGATCTTGCAATATAGTTCAAAGGGGTCCAAACAATCCAATAAAATAATCTTGCATGTAGTTCAAAGGGGTCCAAACAATCCAATAAAATAATTTTTCATAAATCCTTTCTGAATAACTGTATTTCCTATCCTGACTTTCACTGAAATGACCGACTTGACCCATGTTCAGTTTAATCCTCACATAGAGCACTAGTCTCTGAGGTCTTGTGTTCCAGAAGCTAAGAATTTCTCAAAACATCAATTTCTGGTTTCTTTATGCCCAGGAGTTCAGTTCTCATCTTTCCCTTTTCACTTTCATTCTACTATAAGCTGAAAGGAGATACCAGGCAGCAGTTTCCACAGTTAGTTTAAAAATCTCCTTAGCTGAATAACCAAGCCAATCACTTTCTAATTCTGCCTTCCATCCCACATCGGGACTCAATTTTCATAAGTTCTCTGCCACTTTAAAACAAGGATCATCTTTATTTCAGTTTGCAATGACACATTCATCATTTCTGTCTAAGACCTCATAAGAAGTACCTTTAATATCCATATTTCTACCAACAATCTCTTCAAAGCAACCTAGGCCTTTTCTCTCAAGAAGTTCACAATTCTGCCAGGATCTACTCATTACACAATTACAAAATCTTTTTAACATTTCTGATATTTGCAGTAGCAGCACCCCACTCTTCTGGTATAAAAATCTCTTTTAGTTTGCTAAGCTATTATAGCCAGTACCATGAAATGTGTTGGCTTTTACAATGGGAATTTATTATCTTACAAGCTTACAATTTTGAGGCTGAGAAAATTGTCCAATTCAAGGCAAGGCTTTCTTCCCAAAGGCCGGCTGCTGGCAATCCTGGACTACTCTGTCACAATAAAAGGCACATGGTGGCATCTGCTGGTCTTTATTTTCTCTACCAGGTTTTGTTCTTTTAGCTTCATGCTTCCTTGGCTTTCTCTCTCTTTGTCAGAATTAGATTCTCGTATAAAGGACTTCAGTAAGAGCATGAAGACCCATATTGGCCCACTCCTTAACTGAAGTAACTTCATCAAAGGTCCTACTTACAATAGGTTTACACCAACAGGAATGGATTAGCTTTAAGAACATGATTTTCTAGGGTATTTGCAGTTTCAAACCACCACAAGAGGAGACAAGATTCTTTCTCTATTTTTATGTGCGTATAAAAGAATGGTTGTGTGGAAATGAAATAGCATTTTTATTTTGTGTATAATAGATTCACATAGCCTCAATGTTTTCTGTACAATAAGAGGTGATTTCACATTCCAAGACATGAGTTCTGTGGAAGGAATGAGGTGTTGAAGAGATTGGAGAAACTTTGAAATAACAATTAAGGAGAATGGAGAAGATTTTTGAATTGCAAAACGTAACTGGAAGTACAAATAAAAGAAAGAGACAGTATCTGAAAGAGGGAAGTAGAAAAATGGAAGACGATCATTCATAGTAGAAATTTCTATATTAAGATCTTAGAAATGGAATCATTGTGAAGGTAATAAGATCAGGTGTTTTATAGTGGGTGTCAATGGCCGATGGCCAAGAAATTGGAGAAAAAAAGTAACATATAAACAAATTGTTGAATTTCAGTAAATATTATTTGGTTAATCATAAGTTAATGTTCAACCTTCTGTTGTTGAAAGTTAAGGAGGCAGTGCTCAAAATTTTTTATTCAATTTTTAGTTAAATCTAAACATATCACATCTGAGGTTTGAGTTTACTTTCCATGTTTTGCTCATATTTCCTACATTTTCTTATTAGTATCCATTTGACACTAGGCTTTTTGAAATGCAGTGGGATGAGATTTACTTATATTTGTTAAACTTTTATATAACCATAGATATTGACAACAAAATGACAAAAGCCTACTCTGAAACTTACAAGGCATTTAAACATCTGAAATCAAATAATAAATTTGATTTATTAGGTTATATACTTACATATAAAAATGTCAATGTTGAGATCATTCAGCTTTTAAATTTTATTATATGTAAACCTAACATTCTGATAATAAAATTAGGAAATAACTACTTTTCTCACTTTCACTTGTATTGGAATAAAGTCTTTAAATTTAAGGTTTTATTTTTTGTACTGGCTTGTTAATTTTATTGAACTGAAAATTTTTGCTTGCGTTAACCTTTTCTACTTCAGTTTTTAAAATTGTCTTCACTTTACTGATATTCATTCATTCAAATGAAGATAGCAGTGGGGCACAGTGCTTTGGTGATTTCAGTTAACTTTATAGCCTTTTACTCAATATAGAAAATATTCTTAAAAGAATAAAATGAGAGATTTTATAAATATTAGATTAATTTTGGCTCTTTTTCATCAGACAGATGAACCTAATGGCATAATATCTTGATTGCTAATAAAGTCATTTAATATTCTACACATCTGCATATTTATCAGCTCTAAGTGCAGCCTAGCAATCAGCAATATCCCCATGATAACTCTCCCATGGTGCTTGGTGAGATAATATAAAGCCTGATGAGTAATAAGGTACACTTGAACCAAGAGGCAGTCAGCTTTCAATTTTGGTACAAAGGAAATTAGCTCACCCTGCTGCCCCAGGCAGTGGAGTCAACATAGAACAGACTACCCCATGGGCAAAGAATACCCAAGCAGGTCTAATCATTTAAAAGAGATCTGCAACCCTTTCCAAAATATTTTTAAAAGATGAAACAGAGTTATGCCTCATTAATAATATATACTGAGCATTAAAATCTTTTTGCAGTGAAATAGTCTTGTAATTAAGAAAGTCGAATTCTCAATAGGTGTTTTTTGTGCATAATAAAGTATTGTAATGCGCAGATATACCAAACAAACTGCAGCTCACAGTACACTCTGGGTGCATGATGATGTTTTGAAGAGGGTATAAGTTGCTTGTTGCCATTAACCCTAATGGAGTCGCACTTGTGTACATATTTTACTATTTATAAGGCATTGTACTGTATTAAGGTCATGCTGTATTTGCTTTTCTGTTACTAAGTGAAGACCTAAAATGTAAAGTGAATACTTTGGAAACTAAAAGTACAGTATGATGGTATTATAGTCCTAATCATACTTTGTTGTACTTACCTATCCAACTATCTTCCCTATGGACACCATTGTATCACCATCTAGCTTTGTGCCTGATATATTCTAGTCATTTAACAAACATCTGTTAAACAAACACATGAATGAATGATGCATTCTATAGTCTTCTTAAATTGTACTGTCCTTTAGAATGAAAGATAATTTAATAATCCATTGGCCCTATTTATTTCACAAATACTACAATCTACATATGACACAAAAGAAAAATAATGCAATTGATTTCTTTCATGAAAACACTTGCACTCATTTTTCTATACATGATTATCAAATGCTTATTCTGTGTCTTGCACTTGTGATACATCAGTGAAAAGAACATAGACAGCAATACTTACTTGCCCTGGAATTTATGTGTTCATAGGAAAGGATAGACAGTAAACAATAAGCATACCTAATAAATAATATGCAAATCAGATTATATGAAAAGGTGATAAAGTTTTGCGGGAGTGGGGGTGGGGGTATGAAAGAAAAACTTTGTGCACAGTAAGGGAATCGCAGGAATGTAACCTTAGTGGGAGAGGCATATTGTACTTTTAATACGATAGGGAGAGCCTGATTGAAGAGGTATCATTTAAGAAAGACTTGGAAAAGGTGAGAGAATGAGCTTTGTAGATATCTGAAGAGAAAGTTCAACCAGAAAAAGGTTCTAAAGGAGGAACATATCTGCCAAGTTGGAAAAGCGAGAAGGGCAATATTGATTGAACATTACTGAGAGAAGTAGGAAAATGTAAGCCAGAGAGATTATGGGGAGCCAGCTTATGTTGAACTTTGGAAAGAACTTGAAAGGGCTTGGATTTTAACATTCAGTCAAATGTGGAGCTATATTATTCTGAGAGAATGATCTGATTTACATTTTTTTAAAATTGCTATGGCTCATTTTTTAAGTATTGACTGTTAGGGAATAAGAATGGAAACAGGTAGAACCACAGAATTACTTGATATACTCAATGTGTGTGTTATCAAAGACAGGAGTTGATAATGACTTCAAAATTTTTAGACAGGGCATCTGTATTGAAAATATAATTATTTTTAAAAAGTATATCTAGGGAAAGTACAGTCAGCTGTGTAGTGTCTTAAAATTGGTATGCTCTACCAAATGTAGACAACACATCTGCTGATTCAGAGAAATTAATGTTAGAGGAAACAAATTCCTCATAATTAGTTAACATTAAATGACTATAACCAAGGAGCAGACTATTTGCTATTGGTTGATATTGAGTGTTTCTTTCAAAATAGTTTTTACACATTGATTTTACAATACTGGAGAATGGAAACATAAATGTTGCAAACAGATTTAATAATTAACTTATATATGGCCTAAATATTAATGTATGCATTAAAAAAAGATTATTATGGATACTTTGTGGTCAAATATATTTAATGAAGCATCTTGAGAAGCATCCTACAAAGGAGTTATTAGGAAGAAAAGAGCTCAAAATAGATTTAGATGAAATAGCCTGTTAGTAATTTTTAAGGATTGGAATTCAGGTGATCTGCAGTATTGGTATTACATTACTATTCACTGACAGACTCCAATCAATCAATGTTATAAGGATTAATTTATTTAAATTATATTGTACTACCTAATGAAACAAATATTCAGAAATGGGTTATCTCTTCAGGACATGTTGTCAAGCATTTGGATAAAACTTTTAAAGCAAAAAAAAAGACAAAGCAATAAAGCAATACTGGAAAACAAACATTTATTTTGTACCTACTGTATACCAGGTACTATAGTCATTAGCAATACAATAGCAAAAAAAAATCCAAACAAAAAAAGAAAAATTATATATTTTTTAACTTTTCTTAAATTGGGGTACACAGACAATGAACAAAATGATTTAGTAAAATAATATATATATTACATATTGATAAGTGCTTAGGAGGGAAAAAAATGGAGCAGTGATGGAGAATATAAAATGACTGGATAAGTAGTGGTTAAAACTCTAAAATGGATAATCTGGAAAGGTGACCTTTATAAATAAAGACATGAAGGAATTAATGAGACTAATCATGAGTATACTTGGGAAAGAATTTCCAGTAAAGGAAAAAGAAAATCTAAAGACTTTCTTATTAAGACTGCCAGAAAAACTCTAATATGATATTGGAACATAGAAATACTTGGAACTTCATAATAAAGAACTATGTAGATCTTTTGGGCCTCCTTTCACATTGACATAGCAGTACCACACAGCAGAAAACTGAAATGTGGTTGCCCATAATTACACAGTCTCAACAAAGACATTCTGGATGTTGAGTTTAGGTCCTATATTCTGGTCCCACCTGGTGGGGTAAAAGATCCTTAATATACTGATAAATTTGGGCATGATTAAATCAGATATTGTGGAGATAGACTTGAATTACAGATGAAGTACAAAGGCTCCATCTTTATCTCTGGGGACACCAAGATGTTTGGTTTTTGACTCTTGGGCAAGATAAGGGCAGTGAGATTTATGATGTGCTGTTTATGGTCAGAAACTACCCCAGACATTTTAAGGGTTAGTTTGTTGTTGTTGTTGTTGTTGTTTTTACTAATCGTTTACAACTAACCAAAACAAATTAATAAGTCTGGCTTAATTATATGATTAAGGGGATTTTAAGGGTTCATCACTGAAAGCGTCATTCATTCATGGATCTCTAGAAACTGATACTTGCACAAATCTTGGGAGGTTCAAGTCAGATTCAGAACATTTTGTATGTATGGTTGGACTCATGATGAGCTTGTGCTGTGCAATGCCTCTTGGACTCCCGATACATGCTTGCATTCTTTCTCTATCACATCACTGGACCCTTAGTTTTTAAATAGAATACTTATATGGATATTTTCTGTGGAGCCTGGTGAGTCCTTTCATATATCCCAACTGGGGAAAATGATACGGGTGGCAGTATAAGAAAAAGAGATATCATGAACAAGGTTGTACAATATGTGTACTGAGATAGATCTAGGGTATAGAAGAAATTATACTCAACTTTCTCTAGAGTAGAAAGCAAATCACTCCAATCACTACAGAAGGACTCCAGTTATAGTTATTTTTACAAATGATTCTACTCATTGTCAACTGATACATACTATAAGTTTCAATGTTGAAGTTTAAAAAATGATTCAATAGCTATAATTTCTAATAAATATTCATGGAATTTACATAAAGTTAAACAATAATGAAAGAAATATAGGAACATATATTGGGAAAAGTTCCATTTATGCCAAAGTCCTGTTTTTATTAAAACAAGGGGGAGCATTTTCATTTGTTGTTGTTTTTTTTTTTTGCTGGTGATTCTTTAACAATAATAATGGAGGAACTGCCAAACTGTTCTCCACAGTGGCTGCCCCATTCTACATTCCCACTAGCAGTAGGTGAATGTTCCTATTCCTCCACATCCTCTCCAACACTCCAGTAATTGTAGTTTGCTGTTTTTCCATAATATTCTAATAGGTGGAAGATGATATCTCATTGTAGTTTGATTTGCATTTCCCTAATACTTAGTTATAGTGAGCATCTTTTCATATGTTTATAAGCCATTTGTATTTCCTTTTTGGAAAATTGTCTACTCAAATTTCTTGCACATTTTTAAATGGGTTGTTTGTCTTTTTATTGTTGAGATGTAAGATTTCTTTATATATGCTGGATATTAGACCCTGATCAGATAAGTGGGTCCCAAATAATTTCTCCAATTGAGTAGGCTGCCTTTTCACTTTCATGACAAACTTCTTTGAAGAACAAAAGTTTTTAA
>PVKH010001827.1:15213-29092 GCA_004027955.1 Chaetophractus vellerosus
ATTTATTTATTTTATTACATATCTCCCCTTCCCCCCCGTTGCGGCGACGCGCCGAGACTTGGTCACTGCGCAGGCGCGGCTTTTCCCCGCTTGTGGGCGGCTTCTGCTTCCATCACGGCCGGCTCCAGTTCGCGGGTGGCTGGCTGTGCTCGATTTGCAGGCGACCTGCCCTGCCCGTGGCGGCTTTTGCCTGTCCGTGCCAGCTTTTTGCCCTGCCCACGGCGGCTCCGGCCCACCCATGGCAGCTTCCATTCTCAAGGCGGTCTGCCCGCTAGGAGAGGTCCCCGGGAACCGAACCCAGGGCCTCCCATGTGGTTTCCCAGCGAGCTCTTTATCCACTGAGCTATCTAGCCGGGCCCAAAAGTTTTTAATTTTGAAGTCCTATTTATCCATTTTAACTTTCGTTGTTTGTGCTTTGGGTATATAGTCTATGAAACCATTTCTTACCACAGGATTTTGTAGATGCTTCCTTACATTATTGTCTTGGCTTTTATATTTAGGTCTTTGATCCATCTTGAGTTAATTTTTTTATAGGGCGTGAAATGGTAATCCTCTTTCATTGTTTTGGCCATGTATATCCAGTTCTCCAAGCACCATGTTTTGAAGAAATGATTCTGTTCCATTGAGTGGGATCAGTGATCTTGTAGAATATCATTTGGCCATATATGCATGGGTCTATATCTGAATCCTCAGTTTGTTTTTTTGCCAATGTCATGCAGTTTTGACCACTGTAGCCCCGTAGTATGCTGTAAAGTCAAGTAGTATGAGTCCTCCAATTCCATTTTTCATTTTAAAGTAGTTTTTAGCTATTCAGGGTCCCTTACCCTTCCAAATAAATTTGATAATTAGCTTCTCCAGGTCATAAAAGTTGCTATTGGAATTTTACGTGGATTGCATTGAACCTATAAATCAGTTTGATAGGATAGACATCTTAATGATGTTTAGTCTTCCAACCCAGGAACATGGAATGTTCTTCAATTTATTTAGGTCTTTTTTTAATTTCCTTTAGTAATGTTGTATAGTTTTCTTTGTATAAGTCTTTTCCAATCTTATTTAAGTTTATTCCAGATATTTGATTCTTTTAGATCCTACTGTAAGTTTATTTTTATTATTGATTTCCTTCTCAGATTGCTCATTATTAGTGGACTGAAACATTACTTATTTTTGCATGTTGATCTTATATCTCACCACTTTACTGAACTCATTTATCAGCCTTAGAAGCTTGTAGATTTTGGAACTTTCTACATTTGGATCATGTCATCTATAAATAGTGAAATTTGTACTTCTTCCTTTCCAATTTGGAAGCCTTTCATTTCTTTTTCTTGCCTAAGTACTTCTAGTACAATGTTAAATAAGAGTGGTGACAATGGGTATCCTCATTTTTTTCCAGATCTTAAGAGGGAAAACTTTATTCTTTCACCATTGAATATGGTATTAGCTGTGGGTTTTTTCCCCATATACACCTTTTATTATGTTGAGGATGTTTCTTTCTATTCCTATCTTTTGAAGTGTTTTTTATCAGGAAAGGTTGCTGTATTTTGTCAAATGCCTTTCAGCATCAATAGAAATGACCATGGGTTGTTATTCTTCTGATCTGTTAATGTGGTGTACAACATTAATTGATTTTATTATGTTGAAAGATCTTTGCATACCTGAGATAAAACTCACTTGAACATGGTATATAATTAGATTAATGTGTCCTGGATTTGATTAGCAAATATTTTGTTGAGCATTTTTGCATCTAAATTCATTAGAGAGATTGGTCTAGTTTTTTTGTTTTGTTTTGTTTTTCTTGTAGCCTCTTTATGTGGCTTTGGTATTAGGATGATGTTGGCATCATAGAACTAGTAAGGTAATGTTCCCTTTTCTTCAATATTTTGGAAGAGTTTGAGCAGAACTGGTATTAGTTCTTTGCAGAATGATTGGTAGAATTCACTGTAAAGCCATCTGGTCCTGGGCTTTTCTTGGTTGGGAAGTTTTTGATGACTTATTCATTATTACTACTTGTGGTTGCTCTAGTGAGTTCTTCTATTTCTTTTGTCAATGCAGGTTGCTGTGTGTTTCTAGAAATTTGTCCATTTCACCTAAATTGTCCATCTTGTTGGTATACAATTCTGTATTATTCAAACAAAGGGATGCTGATACCAAGTACCAGAAATCTTTTGGTATTTATAAAGGGTATTTATTTGGGGTAGAAGCTTACAGTCACAAGGTCATAAAGCATTAAGTTACTTCCCTCAACAAAGTCTGCTGCCACGTGTTGGAGCAAGATGACTGCCAGTCTCTGAGAGGGTTCAGCCTTCCTCTTCTTCCTAAAGCTCCATGGTCCCAACTCCTATTCTCAGCTGTAGTTAAGGCTAGTCTCTTCCTGGGGTTCATCTCTTTCTCGGTTCGTTCAGCTGCTCTGTTCTCTTTACAAGGTCAGCTGTAGACTATCAGGCTCTTCTCTCTTCCAGGAACTGCAGGATCCTGTCTAATGAGCTGTCTCTCTTCCTCTGTGTTCTCTTTCTCTGTCCCTTTACTTCCATGTGAGAGTCTGTTTCATCTCCACCAAGGGGGTGGGGACTCAACCCCGCATGCCCTAATGATGTGGTCAAATAAAAGCCCTAATCTTGATTTAATAAAGTAAAAGTGAAACCTCTGAATCTGACACAATCTTATAAACCCAAAGGAACAGACCAGTTTACAAACAAAATCCAATATCTATTTTTGGAATTCATAAACAATATCAAACTGTTACAAATGTTTTAAAATATCATCTTATGATACCCTTTCTTTTTGTGGGGTCAGTTGTGATATTCCCTCTCACACTTCTGATTTTATTTATTTGCATCTTCTCTCTTTTTCCTTCATTAGACTAGCTAAATGTTTAGATGGTCCTTTCAGAACTATTTTGCATTATGGTAAAAAAAATACAATTAGCTTAGGCCTAGAATGATGAATTTTAATCTGGGATCCTGGTATCACAACTTTGGTCCCAAATGTTGAATAGCAGCAACTGAAAGTTAATGCAAAAGACTTTGAGTTTTAAGTGGATTACATTCTATGTGTATTTACATTAATGGCCAAAATGAAGTAAATGGAATTTTGTTTCATTCACATTTCTCAAAGATTACTAAATCTATCCATTTCACCAGCAACTTTTCTCAAAAGTCTTAATTTCTGTGCTTCCTGTAGTTATTACAGAATCCCTCACTTTCCAAATTGTTAAATTATTCTTTTAGCTCCAACCTCACTTGGCTTTTCTTTTTCTCTCTGTACTTTTTCTTGATTTCTTCATTAAGTATAAAGACTATGTCCTATTTAGTGGGGGTATGGAAGAGTAATAGTAAACAGCAACTGAGCTACGTGGGCAGGAGTAACTAGTAAGGACACAAATGTTTGTAACACTGACATTTTTGTCCTACTACAAAATAATCCATCATTTTAAGAAACCTGCTTTTATCACTGTGTATTATGATCAAAGGAATCACACAACATAAATACCCATTCTGAAACAGAGCTTCATGTAAGAAAGGCCAAAATGTGGAGTGAATATTCTTACAATATATACTATTGAAATATCTTCCATAAGCACATTCGATTTTAAATGCTTTTTTTCTGTGTACTTGGATTTGTAAATCAAGATTACCACCCATCTTAGAAAGATAGTTTGTGAATTCCACTAAGGCAAATATTAAACTGCTGGATTTAGAATATATAATATGTCGTAAGATATTTGTTTTATACAAATTTTCAACTTTCAGGGGAAAAGAATGGCATACTAATTTATATAATTTCTGGTTTATGTTTGAGCTACTCTGAGTTTTTCCAATGAAAGGAAGCTATGGAATTAAACTTTAATTTGCCACATTAATGGTTTTCTTTGCTTTTTACACTATTAAAATTGGCTGGTATGATTTATTTGTGCTCAACTTTTGATATTTCCCAACATAATTATATTTTAATATTGGGAAATTGAAGAGTGTTCAATGATGCCGAAGTATAAAATTTTATATTAGAATAAAAAGTGGTCATTCAGCACTTTAATTCCATTTATAATGAACACAAATGGTAATGAGTAAAGTTCAATTAAATTAAATTAAATATATATTTATATATAGAGAGACAGGCACACACATTATATAGTGGATATCTACATATAAGTACTATCTAATAGTATATAATGAAATATATATTTATATTGATAAACATTTAAATTTTTATATTACATGAATTATGGTGTTGAGTAGTTGAGTTTTTCTGTAAGACAATTTTAGTAATTATCCCCTAAGATTTAGAATCGATGAAACAAGAAAGGAACCAAGGCAAGTTTGAGAGTGTGTTTCTAAAAGGGAAGAGGGGTTATTTGATTTGTACAATTCTTATGCTAGATCCCCACCTAGAGCTTTGTGGAAAATATGGACTTCACAGTTCACTAGAAGGTGGTAGTGGGGGGTTATGCTTCATTCTTAGCCAGAAGAATTTTGTTAGATATTTGGAAAATATTTTCTTTCTCTGCTCATGATTATATATAGCTGGTATCATAAAACGATATTTTATTCCTGCGGGTAATTGCATATTTTTACTGAATTTCAATAACTACAGTATTTATGAATAGAAATAAAGATGGAAATATACACTATTGGTTAAAATAGTTAAAACCTACAAAAGTATGTAGGGAAGTAGTATTTAAAATTACAGCTCACTTATTATCTAAGAGTCTATTGAAAAGCCTAGAATCGAGGTTACTGGGCATTTTTACTTCACTTTTATTGAGCCATATTATTGATTATTAACTGTAAGAAAATACTGCTCAGCAGTATGAGCGTGATCCACTTACATGAATAGTATAGTTAGTGCCAGACATTTTGCGATTGTATAAAACCTGTACCTCTTATCACCAGAAGTGGTAGAATTGTTATAATATTCAGATTTCCTTTGAAATGTTTTCATGGCCATATATTCTTAATTGTTGTAGTCAAAACTGTGCTAAATCAGAGACTTTATCCAAACATTTTAACATTAAGTTTTCAGTCACATTGGTTATTCTAATTATCCACCTTCTAACTCTTTTAAATTCTGCTCCTTGGTTATGTGGAAAACTTCTGAACTGGTGAAAGGTTGACATAAATAAATTTTATACTTAGAGAAATTATTCTGTACCACAATTCTACATCATCTGTATAGAATTTAATACCTTTGTTATTTCAAAAATTCTACAAAGAACACAAAATTGTTATGTTGAATGTTAGTGTTAGTGTCTTTGTCTCTCTAGCCTCCTGAGGTAATAATTAGACCTGTGGAAAAGCACCTCCTGCACCAGTCAAAGGCTATACATATTGGATTTGTAAAAGCCAGGAAAACATTGTTTGCTAGGTAGTGTCCGAAAATGTTAAGTGATTCCCCATTAAGGGAGCATGTTAACTTTTTTTAAAAAAATCTATTGAGGGCAAGAAAAATAATTGTTTTAGTTCTGGTTTACAGTGAAAAAGTCAGGGAGGGGTAATTTTGATTTCTTATTTGTATATAAGGATGTCTTGATTCTCATATATTCAGACACTCATTGTAAACTTGTAAGCTTCCTCTTCATAGCAGATGGGCTTATTTTTAAAAAAAGGGGGAAAAAAGAAAAGAAAAACACATTTCAGTACAATTGCTATAACATTGTTAATGATTTGAAACTGTGAGTTTTGCCCCTGTGAACATCATGATAAATTAATGAACCTGATGCAAATAATTTTGTTCTGAAGATTGATGTTTTAAATTATACCCTCTGGCTAAAAGAAGTTAAAATTTTGGAATAGCAAACTTGACCCAAATTGTTGGAATCTGAACAATTTCTGAGAAAATAAGTGTAATCTTTCCCCCACTGCACTTCTTTCCTCTATGAAAGAATTGATTTGATAAAAGTAAAATCTAATTTTGCCCCAGATTTAAAAGTTTCCAAGTCCCCCAAGTGATTCCTAAAACCCTGATGAAGTTTCTACTTGTCTTTAGACAGAAAAGAACAAAAAGGACAATGTTACAAGTTGTACATAAAATGAAATGTTTTCAATTTAACAAATTATACTTCATTTTCTCTTCATTATTTTCTACTTTTATTTTTTTTAAAGTGGCTTTCCCATTTTAAAATAATGGTGCTAATAAAGGTATAAGTTGCTTCCCAATCTTGTCAGAGGTAAAAATATTAAACTGACAGTTTGATAAAGTCTCCTTCACATTTCTTTCTTTCTTTTTCTTTTCTAGATTTCTCTTTTTGTCTTTCTTCTTTTTTTATTTCATTTTCTTTTAATTTACTGTTCTATGAATTCAATCTCTTGGGATCACTGGCCTAGTGATTGAAGTTAAAAAATTATATCTATCATGATATTTAAGGCCTTATATTGCTTATCCTTTTCTCACAATTTCTAAACAACTTCATCTCTTTCAATCATATCTACCTCTTGCACTTTGTATTTTTTGCCTAGATTCTTCTGAAATGCTTTTGAGATGCATTCATACCTGTCTCCCTTGAATTTGATTAAGAAAAGTATTAGTCATCCTTCATGACTTAATTGTCATCTCTTCCCATGCTAACGTTTCAAATGCTTTTTTTTTTTCTTTTTGAGGTACCCGGCGAGAATTGAACCTGGGACCTCCTAGTGGGAAGCCAGCCCTTCACCTCCCAGTCACATCTACCTCCCTGGGTTGGTTTATTCATCTGTGTGCTTGTTGTTTGTTTTGTTGTTGTTGTTGCTGTTGTTTTAGAAGGCACTGGGAACCGAACCCAGGAACTCCTCACATGAGAAGCAGGTGCTTGAGCCACATCCTCCCTCAAAAGCGTTTAAAAAGCCTTCCTCTCTTTTCTCTTTTTACACTCTGAGATTGGTGATTTCACTTATCACACTGCACTGTAAATATTTTGCATTGCAATACTTCTGTGGCTGTACTTATCATATTGCATTGTAATATTTAACTGTCCTTGGCATCCATAACAGAGTGAGCTTCTTGAGTGTTGGAACTTATCCTAATTTATTCTTGAATTTCCATTTCCTAGAATATAATGTATGTAATAATCATTTAATTCCAACTTCATACATGAATTCTTGAATGAATGAATGAATGATCATAGCTATTGCTAGTTCTGACAAAATTACTGTGAATATACTTATTTGCTAAAATCCATGTTTGGTCTTCAGTCTTAGAAAGTCTAAACTATTGTTCTGGGATGGGCTCAGGTAATCATATATTTGTTTCAATTTTTACTCATGAGTCTTATGTACAGTCAGATTGAGAACAACTTTGGGCCAGTAATTTCTAAAGCAAGTTTCATAGAATACTTGGCTCTATATTGTGAACTTGGAAAATGTAAATAAAATACAGTAGGTGTGCTTAACTTGAAGTCTTTCAATGTTTTTTGATTAACTGCAAAATGGCAATTTGAAAATTATTCACATTTACTTTATAAGCAATTTTATTTTCATTTAATTGTATCTGCAAAATTTATGTTCAGACAATATTGAGGACATTTGTCAGATTGAGTACATTCTTAACTATGACTCTGACCTTGAAAGCTGTATAGCAGTGGACAAGACAAGTACATATGATAGGTCTGGAGTATACAAATACAAATAAATTTTTCTGTGATGTTTGTACTAGAGTATTGCTATTTTGATTTAGTGAAGTTTTGATACCTTCAACTCAACCATAGCCTCACTTGAATAGGGAGTATTGCTGTAATTTGATTACTCAAGTGGCAGTTTGTGGTTTCACATTTTGAGAAGGACAGTAAAATAAGATTTAGTTGTAATGATATGTACAGTATAGAGTTTCATAAAACTTATCTCATAAAATGCATGGATAACTTTTCAAGTAGTAAGAAAGGAAGAAAAAAATAAAAATTCATGACAAAAACAATAAGGAAGTTCTGCTATTGAAGACCTTTCTGTACTGTTGGAACTCATGAATAGCATTCATTAAAATAAAAATAATCTTGATGAAGCTGCCTATTTAATATTATTGCTCTTTTTTCTTAAATGATTTGTAGAACTAAATTCATATAGATATAAGTTTCCAGTCATCATTATCAATGTGATTACATGCTTATATGTCTTGCTTCTAAATTATTATGAATAGTAACTGGACATTTCACAAAACAAATAATTTTAAAGGTAAAGTATTTATCACTTTTACCTATATTTTAGCACTAAGATATATATAAATATTCAAACATCAAAGACATTTATGAAAACATAAGATTCAATAATTAATATAAACATTGTTGACGATACATAGGATAAATAATCAATCAGTGTGAGTGTTCAATAGAATTTCTCGACTTGGGCCCTAGATTAGATGAGATGTTGTTATGGATAATATGAATGATCATTTTTTTAAAAAGTACCTGGGGAAGTGGGTATAGCTCAGTGGTTTGAGGGCCTGCTGCCTATAGACAAGGTCACGGGTTCAATCCCCACCCCATACCTCTTTTTTAAAAAAATCACTTGATTTATACTTTGTGCAAGGTGCTAGCAGTTATAGTGATGTGATGAACAGTGACAGATCAGTCCCCTTATAAAAATCTTTGGAGATCTTTCAGCCCTATATTGCAGTGTGCTATAGCATTATGTTCATTTGATTGTGCTCATTCTCAGGTTTTGAAGATATATAAAAGAAGCCTTTTATATTGTAAAGCACCTATTGCACAGAGGGAGAAAGGGAGATGAGCTCAGACTCAAACTCCCAAATTGTCCACCCTAAACTCTTCTTAACATAGCCAACTGATTTAGGAAAATCATGGGAATGAACAAGCTCTGCCACTGTAAAAGAAAAAACAGAAGGAAAATTTCATTTAAAAGAAAACATTATTTTTTTTCTGTTATAACTCAGCTTTTCCTTTGCCTCTTTGCAGTTGTTGCAAATATTATATAACCTGGACTTTGTAGGTTAGAAGTGAATTGTATTGTGAAGCACACATTGTTTATTTTCTGAAATTTTCTGGTTTAATTATTTATGTCCTCTGTTTTATATGTATATTTTTATTTCTCACAACAAGCTTTATTAAATTTGTATTTCAGCTTACATCCCTTTTCTAAGGTCTGATTATCCCTAATACATCAGCATAAGTTTTAGAAGGTTGAGAAACAGCTTTTGTAATGTAACCCTTGGACCTTTTAACAAGTTTCTTTACTACTACATATATAACCACAATTTTGTCAAGTGATTACATAGTGATATTTTATATTTTATTACACGTAATTTTTCAAAGATTTCTAAGAACCTAGTGCAATGCTTTGTGGAAATGAGGTGTGTGAGTAAAAAGAGGATTCTATGTTAATTTAATGAAAAATTCTAAGAAGTTTGGTGAATAACAATTTACATGTGGATGGTACATTTGTTACAGTTGATGTACAAATATTGAAGCATTGCTACTAACCATGGTCAGTGGTTTACACTATACTTTACATTTTGTACCATACACTTTTATAGGTTTTGACAAAAATTAAAATGGCCTGTATCCTTTATTACAAGATCATCCAGAACAATTCCAATGCCCTAAAAATACCCTATATTCCATCTTTTCTATTCTTCCCTGCCCCTCCCCTTGTAAGCTATGGTAACCACTGTTTCAGTTTTTGAAGACTAAGGTTCATAATTGCACGTAATAATATTGAGGGCTTGACATGTTTGTCTGTTTTATTTAGGCACTGACTATGTGCCTAACTTGACCCTCTAATTGAAAACATAGTAGGACTCCCCAGGATGGGAGTTTAATATTTTCTTGTTAATTGTGTGGGTCTCTTCCCACTAAAATAACCCACTATGACTAGATAAACACTTTAATATTCCATAGAGGCATTCCCCAGGTGTGCTCTGTCCCTCATATCCCCCCTTGTTAAAAAAAATAAAACAACACCCAAAAAAACAAAAAACAGAAAATACTGAATTACTCACAACCCTGCTTTCTGCTAGTGACAAAAGTTCTTTGAGGTTAAAAAAAATCTGAATGATGCTTCAGAAATGCTTGACTTTATTAAACAAAGATCATTTTACTTGACATTGTTTAGAAAATGGTATATAAACCTAGGCAAAGAGTACATGATTCTGTTACATACAGAAGTCTGGTAGCTTAGCAGAAGAAAAGTGTTCAACAAGTTGTTTGAACTGAAAGGAAAAATTGGAAGAAGTTTCAAGAAAACAGTAGACAAGATTGCGCTGAGTGGTTTATGAATCAAGGCTGCATAAACTGCCCTGTTTAGCAAATATGGTTTTTCACATGGGCCACTTTAATGGGTCTATGGGAAGTCCTGCAGAAAATGTTTTAAAAGGAAACAGAATCTTTGGAAATATCTGTAGCAAAAGGAAATCGAAGTGTTCACATTACTACATGGATTTGAATATGAGGAAGACAATCAGAAAGTAACAAATCTTGTTGAAAACTACATGGAAGAGCTATTGAACAGTATTATAGAGCTTTTTCCTCTCTTGGGACACATAGGTAGGGCTCGGTTAAGTACACTTTCTCTGAATCTTTTGTTACAATTGGGAACTTGATTCTGAGAAAAGAGGAAGAACTTTGCGAGCTGCAGTCTGATTATAAACTGAAGATGAGACTTGCTGATCTGCTTCTATTCAAATTCTGGAACTCTGCAAAATAAGTTTTGACATTTATAAGAAAGCAATGAATATTTTGCTGTAGTTTTCAACATCTTACATATGTGAGCAGGCTTTTTCTTATTTAACAAGCATCAATAGCAGATAAATTACCTTTTCATTCTGCATTTGAAGTTCTACCAAGAATTGAATATTTTCACAACACAAAAATAAGACAAGTTTTACATTAAAAAGGTAAATTTTGTTCTTTACTTTGAGTTTCAAAAATAGCACATTTCAAAAGAGATAAAAAACAACATACCTGCATAATAATTCAGTAACTGCTAGGTCTATATTTGAAGTTAATCGTGTCACTCAGTAATACAATATTTTTTCAAATTTATCTATAAAAGTATGTCTTCGGCTATATTTTTATTGGTAAAGCTTTGACTCTTTTTGTGGTTTTATTTTTTAACATTGTTATTTAAATTTTATGTTGTAAATAAAATTGATTTAAAGTAAATTCCAGTTACTAACTAAATGAAATCTATCAAGGCCACCTTTTGGAAAAAAGAAATATATTTTGGTTTAAGCATGTCATGTCATTTAATAGAAATGTATTATAATTGCATAATGAGTTTTTAAAATTTATGAAATGAGAGGAGACAGTATCCCAAGAAAGTGAACTAGGCTTAGCTACACCTTTTTTTTTTCTATAAAGGGTAGCTAAAAATGTCACTTTTAGTTTTAAATAGGCAAATAAGTACATTTATATATTCATGAATGCAACAGATATTTATTGAATATGTATTTTGTGTCCAGAACTGTATCAGACACTGGGCTCAGAGATGAAAGACCAGGATCTTCCTTCAGGGAGCTCATATTCTACTGGGAGAGATAAATATAAAATCTAACATGTTGGAAAAGAATGAAGGCTATTTACAGTAGATTTATAATGTAGGATTATTAAACATTCTACTCTGTTAATGGTAAAGGCTAGATAGATGAGACAACTTTTAATCTTGGTTTTGAAAATTGAGTAAAAGTTAGCCCCAACAGAAACAGAATTTGATGAGATACAGGCAAAGAAGCAGGTTCAAAGATGTAGATAATAACTCAAGCAAGGAATATGCAATTGTAGGATGTTAGTTATTTCCAAACAGGGGCCATTTCCTTTGGCAAAAGAAAGAAGGGACCGAACGACCCTAGAGGGCAGGGACCTTGGAACCACAGTGGACAACGCTAAAGGAGAAAAATTGAACCCTATTAAGGATCTAGGCACATGTGCTATACTGGACTTGAAAATTGCTATGGAATATTGATTTCTCTTTGCCTCCCAACACCCCTCCCCCTTTTGGAAAGAATTGTCTATTGCTGTTATCCCTGTATTCCGGTGTATGTGGGGAGGGAGTACGGAGAGTAGAGGTTGATTATCTCTTCCTTTTATAACTCTTTGAATCATGAGAAATCTCTTTGAGGAGATACACCTGAGGAACCACAGCATAAACCGGTTCATGCACAATGACTTTATTTAGATGATGATAGGGGGATTTTGAGCTAATTCCTTAACGGAATGTGACTTGGGTGATTTAGGGTGGGGGAGGTTATGGTTTGTTTTGTATATGTTAGGGATGTGAATTGCTATGGCCTGGGAGTGGCACAGTGAACTGTGGCAAATTGCAGTTTTTCAGAAATGACAGGAATAAGAAATCCCCTTCTACATGCCCTTTTGCAATGTAGCCTTCTCAGCCTCACAACCGAAAGTATAGTCTCCACCCTTTTGATCCTGGGACTCTGTAATTGCTTTGCTCAAAGCTATATTATGAAAGTGATTCTTTACTAGTTCTAGATTTATCACTCTAGATTTTTCTACTTTCAAATTGTTGAAGCCTTGAACTGCCATGTAAGAAGACACACTAATCTGCTGAAGAAATAGGCCACTAGGAGGAATACTGAGGTACTGGATGGGTGAAGAAGTTATTTGGTAATTCTAGCCCAGTCAAGCTTTCAGGGTGCCCCAGCCTCTGCCACTATCCAACTGGAATTGCATGAGAAACTCAATGTGAGAAATGCCCAGCTGAGACCAAATTGGGAGATATAGTAATTTTTTTTTTAACCACCAAGGTTTGGTATTTTTTAAATGCAATCATTTTAGCCAAAACATAGGTAAACATCAATATTTTCTATTTTTTCCATGAATTGTGGGAGAAACTGGGGCAGCCCAAAAGCCCCCAGTGCCTAATGGGGTAGAACAGCAGCCCGAGCAGCAGCCGGAAGCCTCTCAAGTTACGCTGATGACTGACAGCCACAGTGGCATGGCTCCACCTCTCCCCTTCCCCTCCCCTCCCTGCTGCAGTGCAGCTCCACCTCTCTCCACCCCTCCCCTTTCCCCCAAAGTGCAACTCCGCCTCTCCCTGCCTGCAAGAAGCTGCCTGGCCATATATAGGCACAAAACCTGCCTCCGGAGGCTGCCTGGTCACATACCAGCCTTCACCAATCAAAGACTGCCTTGTCACATGCCAGCCTCCACCAATCGGAAGCTGCCCAGTCGTGCTTCCCCATTTGTTGTTTGCCTCCACCAATCGGGAGTTGCTCTGTTGCATTCCCTCCTCCCCTTACCCCCACATGTCATAAGTAGCAGTGTTTCCCTAATAAACTTAGACATGGTCGCCCAGCCTTGTCTCCGGAGTGGGTGTGTGTGCTCCGTCCATCGCTCACCTTTTCACCAGTCGCCCTGCCGCCTCCCCCTCATTGTGCGCAGATCCCGGATTCCTGGCCTATCGCTCTCAGGGATGCCTGAGTCCGTAGGGCTCCCGTGTACCTGGCCCATCACCGTGCACTGGGACGCCTGTGCCCGGCGAGCCAGTCAACTTGCTGCGCTCGGGGTGCCTGAGCCTGGCCAGCTTAGAACCCTGAGCCAGCGAGCCGACAACCCCCCTCTTTTCCCCCTTCTTCCCTTTCCCACTATTCCCCTTCATCTCCTATCTGGTTTGGGAGGGCCACTTGGAGACCCCTTTGCCTTCAGACGGCTGGGAGGCCCCTCGGGGGCGGCAAGCCGAAACCCCATGGCAAGCAGGGTCGCTGCCGAACAACGCCGGCAGCCGGTCCCCGGTCCCTGTGAGTAGTGTCGTCGCCGAAAAGTGCCGATGACAATGAATAATTTGGCAAGTCATGTTTTTACAGGATTTTTTCACTTCACATAAATTGACATTTATTAACATAAAATCTTTTGTGAAAAATTTTTCTTATTCTCCTTTGGATACATGGATAAGTGCATTAATATACTATGTGTCATTCCTGATATTTAATATTGGAAATTTGTATG
>PVKH010001828.1:0-28992 GCA_004027955.1 Chaetophractus vellerosus
AAAAAAAAAAAAAAAAAGGCCTTTCTAATTGTCCAGTTCATTTCTTGCCACTCCTCTGTTTCACCCCTAAATGGTAGCCCCCTGGCACAACTTGTGAATGTATTATGTTCTCTGATACTTCTAGTGGCTTCTCGTTCATATGCTGCTCTTCACCCTTCCAGACCTCTCCCCATTCTGCCTGCCCTTGCCTTCTAAACCAACAGCAAGCTAGTATCCTAGGAACCCTCTGGCTATGTGCTCCAAGTCATAGCCATTTCTACACCTTCGTCACGCAACTTCACTCAGTGGGCAATAATCATCAGATTTTCCCATCCTACTGTGAGCTTTATAAGTACAGAAATTATATAATTTATGTGTGCTTCCTTGAGCGCTTGATATAGGGGGTGCTGAAAGATGGATAATAGTCTTCCCTCCCCAACTTATAGGGTTATGTCGAAAGCAAGCAATGCAATGGAAGTGAAATGACTTTAAAAGGTATAATGTTCAATATAAATACAAGCTGATAATACTGTCATTTGCCAAAATCCTAACAATAATGTTTTTGAAATAGTGAGTCCTTATTGCATCGTGTTGGAATTCTTCCTCCCCTGCAACCCTGCTATCTCACAGTAGTACAAAAGTACCCTCAGGGACGATTAGAATGTCTGCAAAAATGCTTTATGGCTGTTCTGCAACATCACCAATAAACTCACTGGCTGTGAGGGTAATCCCAGGAAAAGTTGGCAATATTTCATTGAACTCTAAATTAAAACAGTTCTAGCAACCTTGACATCATGTGATTCTGATTGGGGACATAAGTATGGAAAATGATCTTTTATGACTTCCACTTTATAGCATAAATCTTGTGCTATTCCCATATTCTTCTTATTAATATAAAAAAAGAAGGAAAAAATAAAGTTTCAAGTGACACAACTGCCTCTTCAAAGTGATTTTTTTTTGCAAGACGTTATTGAAGCCCACATTTGCGCTACCAGATATTAAGGCTCGACCATGTCTGGAATGTTTTCAGTTTTAAAACCAGTCTTCCTGCCAATTACTTCTTCAACTCCCTTAAGACATACCTCGGTGTCTCAATGCTTATTTTTCATTCCATCTGAGCTTTAATTTCAAGTTTTAATCTATATGGCTTTGGAATTATGTATCCTGTTCATTGCAGATCCTCTGCATAGATTGTTCTCCTTCCAACTGCTCCCTTTTCTCCTTCTGGCACCCCTTTTCAAGTTCATCTCGTGGTCTTTTCAATAGAGAAGCTTGTTTCCAGTTGTTAAGCTGTTGTTTCCCAGTGTCTTAGTTTGTCACAGCTGCTATGACAAATAAAACACTATGGGTTGGCTTAACAACAGGAATTTATTTGCTCATGGTTTCAAAGGCTAGATATCTACCATTCTGGTGATGGCTTGTCAGAATCCTTGGGGCTTCTGTCACATGACAATCACTCTTTCCATGTATCTGCTTTTCTAGGTTCTGACTTCTGGCTCCTCTCTGTGGCTTTCTTTTTAGAAAGCTTCCAGTAATATGGACTCTGACCCATCCCCTGATTCAGGTGGCCACACCTTAAATAACAATCACATCTTCAGAAAGTCCTATTTACAAATAAATGCACACCCTTAGGAATGCAGATTAATATTAAGAACGTGCTGGAGTTTGTTGGAGTACATAACTCAGTCCACCACAGTCAGTGTCAAACCCATATTTTTATGTTCTGCTTTCTCACTCTGGGGCTGGGACTTTGGAAACGACATTTCTGCTTTGCCAGCTGCTCCCTCTTTGGATCTGCCAATGAAGAGAACAGAGGCAGCCTGCAAGGGTGGAGCATGAAGGAGGGACTTGTGCCTTCCCCTCTGTTTCCTGTTTCTGTGAGCATCAACTCTGCCTTGCTTCTTCACTTCGGCAGATGCAGTTCATACCAGGCAAATTCACTTAGCAGTTCTCCCAAAACTTGCAAAAGTAGTGTCATCATGCCCCTTCAGAGACACCAGCTCCAGCCCAGCAGCACCCATTCTAAGAAACCTGAGTTTCAGCTCCACAGGGTCCCTACTCTGTTTTAATAACTCCAGCTCCTTGCCTTTGTCTACCTGGTCCTGGAGGTGGCAGCTGCTCCCTTCACCTGTAACCTCACTGATATCTTAGTGTTGTCTTTGGACATTTTCAGTTCTTTATACCTAGTTAACAATTCTTTGTATTCACTTTATCCTGATTGAAATAGATTATGTTCTTTCCATCTCCTCCCTATATCCTACCTGATATAGAAATTGGCAGCAGGAATATTCCCAGGAAACGGAACCACAAAGATGAGTTTAGGAATTGGTTTAATGCAGAGATTGACATACACTTTCTGTGACAGTCCAGAAAGCAATATTTCTAGCTTTGGGGACAGTATGGTCTCTGTCACAACTATACAACTCTGACTTTTATAGCATGAAAGGAGTGATAGATAATATGTCAATGAGTGGGTATGGGTGGATTTGGACCACCGCCTCTAGATTGTAAACCCTGATACAAATATTGGCAAGGATGTGGAGAAATCAGAGGCCTCATCCATTCCTGGTGAGAATAGAAAATGGTGCAGGTACTTTGGAAAACAGCCTGAGTGGTTCCTCAAATGATTAAACATAGAGTTACTGTAGGACTCAGAAATGCTACTCCTAGGTATACCCTAAAAACATGAAAATGTATGTCCACACAATAACTTGTAAATGGATATTTATAGAAGCATTATTCATAATAGCCAAAAGAGAGAAACAGTCAAAAAGTCCATCAATGATAAGTAAATGAACAAAATGTTGTATATCTATAAGATGGAATATTATTTGGACATGGTAAGGAATGAAGTAACACTGCATGCTACAACGTGGATAAAATTTGAAAACGCTGTGCTAAGTGAAAGAAGACATATATTATATGATAACACTAATATGAAATGCCTTAAATAAACAAATCTATAGAGACAGAAAGTAGATTAGTGGTGGCTTACAACTGGAGGGTGTGAAGGTTAGGAGTTTGGTAACTAAAATGTACAAGATTTTTTTTTCTGCTGAAGAAAATATTCTGAAGTAGACTGTGCTGATGGCTGAACATACCTGTACATATCCTAAAAAACACTTAATGCTACACTTTAAATGTTTGAATTGTAAGGTATGTGAATTATATCTTTGTTTAACAAATCAATTTTATTGATACCAGGTAATAAAGCATAAATCCATCCAAAGTGTACAATCAATGGTATTTGATATAATCACATAGCTGTGCATCCATCACTTCAATTATTGTTAGAGCATTTTCATTATTCCAGGAATAATAATCAACAAACAAACAAAAAAAAACAAAACTCATCACCTTTCAATCTCTCTATGATTCCCCTGCCATACATAGCTGCTATTCTGTTTTCTCCTCTCTAATTTAGTTGTATTTATATATTTTTAAAAGGCTCATATATGTGATGTCGCCCATATTCCTATTTTACATGAGTTTTCATTATGCTATACAACCCCATTTTATATTTTTTAGCCTTCGTTCTAGTAATATTCATGACTTTAGACTTTCCCTTTCAACTGCTGTCATACCGGTATAACAGCTCTGTTAGTTACCAACACTATGATGTGCTTTCACCATTTCTATCCCAAAGATTTACAAACAATCTTTTTACTAATTCTACAGATTAAACCTCAGCTTTCCATTCTCTACCCTCATTCTATTTTTTCTTTTTTTCTTTTTAAAATTTATTTATCTTTTATTTTTAAAGAAGCTTTAGATTACATAAATATTACATAAAAAATATAGGGGATTCCCATATACCCCACCCCTTCTCCTTCCCACACTTTCCCCCATTAACAACACCTTTCATTAGTGTGGTACATTTGTTAAAATTGAGATATGCATATTGAAGCCTTGCTACTAACAATGGTCTATAGTTTACATTATGGTTTACACTTTATACCACACAATTTTATAGGTTTTGACAAAATTTATAATGACCTGTATCCATCATTTCAATGTTATGCAGAAAAATCCAATGTCCCTAAAATGCCCCATGTTACACTTATTCTTCCCCCTCCCTCCCCGCAGAACTTGTGGTGACCAATAATTTTACATGAATGTAAAAAGTTCTTCCATTAATAAAATAATAATAGGTCTACTTTAGTCCATAATTCCATTCCCTCCTTATGTGTATTCATTCCTCAATCTTGAGAATTTGGGAATGGTGATGCCCACTCTGCTTCTGATTGAGAAGGGACTTAGATCCCATGGGGCAGATGGATGAAACTGTTTTGCTTGCAGTTCTAGATACTCAGTTTTTTGAGGATGGGTATTGTCCATCATCATTCTTTTGTTAGTTGTCCTAGGTGAGACAGATGAACTGGAGAGTTGATGTTGGCTGCAACTCTACTGAGATTCAGGGCTCAACTGGCATATGGACAGACCAAAGATTTAAATCTCTGGAACACACATTTAATGCATATAGTGCTAATTATAGATTCAAATAAAATGGGTACAAGAGCCATGCTTCTGAAAATTATAAATGAGTCTAACACTGATAAATTGGGAGGATAGGTTATCATCTATTCCAAGGTAAGGCCCACTAGCAGGGTGTTTAATTCCTGAGATTGTCTACCCTGTCTATAGTGTCCAGATGTCTGTAGAGGCCTCAGGAACTGCTTGAGGCACTGTTTACTGTGGCAGTCAGTGAGATCCTCCTGAGAGGTGCATAAGCGTAACCTCTGGAGTGAACTCCCAACTCACTTTGAATTCTCTTAGCCATAAAAACACATTTATATTTAATATTTCCCCATTTTGTTCAACATCTTTTTCTAAATGCATCACTAGTTGGCACTTGGTAATAATCCCTTGGTACCAGGGAGGCTCATCCTCAGGAGTCATGTCCCATGCCAGGGGGAAAGCAGTGAGTTTATATGCTGAATTTGGCTTAGAGAGAGGCCACATTTGATCTCTTTCTCTGAGACAACATCCCAAGACCACTTGAACACATTCATATTCCATAGAGGCATACCCCAGGTGCACCCCTTCCCACACATGCCCCTACCCCCAACACCTCGCACCAATGATCCTCCCTTGCCACAGTTGCAACCATTCTGCAATCTAAAACCTCCCCAAAAACAAAGCCAAAAGGTAAATAAATAAAAATAATAAAAGTAAAATAATAATATTATAACAAATGAAATACCCAAAAAATCTCCTCTCATTTTTTTATTTTATATCTTAATAAAGCTGAAAAAATAGCTGTGATGACCTCTCATCAAGGGCCCATGGAAATGAAGATATCTTAAGTCATTGTACAATAAGTTAGTTCAAGTCGCTAGCACAGTCTTTGAATTCAGATGACTCTTGCAGTTTAGAAGAATCAAAGGAGGAAGAGGTTAGAGGGGATATGGATGAGCTTTCCCCACAGCATCTACAAGATGTCATTTTGATCCACTTAAGGGATATATGTCTCATGATTATTGATAGGGGCAGATTGGGAGCAGGACTGCCTGCTTTTTAAGCTGTGACATTTAAGTTGATAGCATGGGCTTCTCAGACTCTGTCCTGTGAAAGGAGGAACCCCTGGTCCATTCAAGTGAGCTGCAGACAAAAGCCTGACCAGACAATGTTTCTTTTATTTGGCAACCCCCCCACACCCCCACCTGCCCTCACACCAGCTGAACTTTCTTTGTGGTTACCTCCACCATTATTTTTTAATAGGGTCTACTATATGTGTAATCTTGTGAATTGAGTCTTATATTTCCCTTATAATTAGATAAACAAAACTGCTCATTTGCTTCTCTTCTCTATGTGTCTCTCCTCTGCCAGATATTTCTATTTACTTTGACTCATTTAATATCCACAGATTTGCTCTGGGCTTAAATTTTCCTCCAATTAAGAGACATTTGGGCAGCAGTTCCATTCTGGAAACTTACTAGGTGCATCCAATGTACCCTGAGATCCTTTAGCTGATCTCTGATATATGAAACAGTCTAATAGTGGAGCCCACAAGCAGGAAGGACAGGGATTGGCTTTAGCAATTGCCTCTGAAGAGCTCAGTAGAATTTCATGCTTGGGACTGGCTCTTGATGAATGCATTCTGAGTAGAGCCGAAATAGCAATGAGTGACAAGAGGAGTGGGGCACCTTTTCTGGGCACATTGAGAAAGTATTGACAGGATGGTCTTACGTCAGTAGATAAACATGACCATGTTGCCCCTGGATGTAATTACAGCACCATTCTCAGGCTAAGCATCTTTCAGCGTTTACTGTTTATGAAAGGACTGGACTTACCCCTCAGTGTACCTATAGGACACATTTTACTTTGCGTTGTTTCTGAACATTGATTTCTTCTCCTGTAGTGGAGTCTGGATTACATGCCTATTGGCATTCTAAAAGAATCAATCCATCAATGAATACAAATGCTGTTTTGTTTTGTTTTTTATCCAAATTGCCTGTATTAGGACATGTGTTTTATCTCGAATGTTTTGGAATTAAGGAAATAGCCTGTGGGGTAAACTGCAGCATGGGCTACTTTTTCCCCCCACCAAATATATTAGTATAAATGAGAACTTGATAAAGTAATTCATTAAGCAGCAACTCTAAAATTTCAAATGTTTCCTATGCCTGTGAATCTGAACCCTTGTGGCTGTTTTCTCAGCTCTAATGCAGAATAGATGATGATAATTGCCTTTTTGACGTGCTAGCCTTCCAGGTCTAGGAGTCTGTGACTCAGCAGGCAGTGCTCTTTCAGGGTAATAACAGCCATCTCGGGGTCAGGAACATCCGATGTGAAGTCCTGGCTCCAAGTTTCACCAGCTGAGGGAACTTAAGGGAATTACCTGACTTTTCTGGATCTCAATTGCCTGATCTGTAATAAGAATAGAATGATGGACTGCCCACAGAAGGCATTTGTGAAGATGAAATAGAGAACAAATGTAAAGCTTATAGCACAATTCTTGGCATGTGAGAAGCATTCAATTACTTAGTGCTTTAGTGCATAAAATGTTCACACTGATATCTCAGTGTGAGAGGCCTTAGGCCATGAGAGAGAACTTTTACTGACTATGCTTATTTTGATTTTACATGCTCCTTTTGATTATGAAGCATATTGGTTTCTCATGAAATAAACAGTTTAATATACAAAATACAGGGGAAAAAATGAAATTTTAAGAGTCCTCTAGCCCAGAAGATAATGACTGCTAACATTTTGTCGTAACTCTTTCAAGCTCCTTCTGTGTCTGTGTGTTGGCATGTGTGTTTGTATGTGTGTTTACGTATGTGTGTGTTTGCGTCTTTGTGTTTGTGTGTGTAAGCATGTGTGTGTTTTAGTATTGCTCACACTGAATATACATATTTTTCTTCCTGCATTTTCCTTTAATTTCCTTGGCTTTTTGCAAAATCTTCACAAATATCGTTTTCAAATACTGTTTGTGATTGCACTGAGTGGGAGGCAAAATAACATGGTAATTAAAAGATGCTGGCTGTGGAATCAGGCAAACCAGGTCAAATCCTGTTTCTGCAACTTTTTATGGTGAGAAAATTATTTTTACCTCCCTGAGTTCTAGTCTTCTCTGTATAAGATGTGGACAGTATAAAAATAGAAATTTGTAGAAGTCATAGGAGATTTAAATGGAATATTGTATATAATTCAAAGTTTATAGGACTCATAGGAGATTTAAATGAAATATTTTATTTAAAGCATACCATTGAATTAAAACAATGCCTAGCTCATAAGACATTTTCAATAATTAGTAGTCATTATAATTATTACCATGTCTCAACTAACCATACCCTATCTTACACATTCATTGTCCCCTCTGCCCTACCTTGAGTTTTTTTCATTATTGCAACTAACAACTCTTTGCACCTGAGGCCTTTCTTTAAACTTAGACATTTTTTTAAGATATAACTCCAGTTCCTATTGTGTGGGTGTGAGGCTGTCATTTTACAGTCAAGGAGGAAAAAACTGAGACAAGCAGGTGGTTTTCCCAGGGTCACCCAAACAGTGCGTGCTTGGGACTGGTCTGGAGTCCACGCCTCTTGGTTTCCTTCTTAGGGTTTATTCCATTAAACCCATTCTATCTCCTTCTTGAGGGGAAGGTGATATTTCAGAACTTTCTGGATGACTCATAACAAACATACAAGTTCAGATCAGAAAAAAATGTTCACTCATGCCCACAAATACCACACCCCCACATAAAGTGAGTAATGTAAACACCTGCCCCTCCATTCATTCTAAAAAAGCACCTTAAGCATTGAGATTTTAGTGAAAATATGCTACTAGTAGTGGTGAGTTCCTTGGTCAGAGGGAAATTTTTGTTTTGTTTAGTTTTGTTATAGCATCCGATAGTAGCAGAGAACAGAGGTCAGCATTAAGTCAATGAGGAAAAGAGCAAATCCATGGTGAAACAGAGAAGACAGGAAACCTTATCCAAAACCCAACCCATTCATTTTGTTTGTTTATTTCCAGACAAACAACTGTTCCATTCAGTGAAGGAACAAGTCTGTCACTGTGGAATGGTTAATTTTGTTTTGCCTAGCAGTCACATTGGCAGTGTGTTGTTAGGAGAGCCTTCAAGAGAGCAGGACTGCAGATCTGCACCCAGTTCAGGGAATCTTCTGGGAACCAGGTCCTGTAAAGTAGGCTCAACCCAATGGTGGGCTGGTCATGGATCAGCAGTTTTCTAACAGTCCTCAGTGATTACACTGAGTATGTAAAATAACAGCGATTAGAGAGGCTGGCTGTGGAATCACAGCTGCATCTCTCACGCTGACCATTCAACTGTATTTTTTTCTAGTAAAGAAGCTACTTTGGAAGACCAGAATGAAAATTCACATTGTAATGACAGATACAGGTCATTATATATTTTGTCTTAACTTACAAAATTGCACAGGTCAGAGTGTAAATTATAATGTAATCTATAATCCACACTTAGTGAAATTGCTTCAATATGTGTTTATCAATTGTAAGAAATGTACCACACTAATGAATGATGTTGTTAATGTGGGAAAGTGTGGGAAGGGGAGGGAGTGGGGCATATGGGAATCCCATATATTTTTATGTAGTATTTATGTAATCTAAAATTTCTTTTAAATAAATTTTAAAAATAAAATAAAATTTTAAAAAATCCACTGGCTTCAGAGGGATGGTGCCTGAGTTAGCCCATACTTCGATTCAACTCTGCCTGGATTATTTTTTCCCTAACATGCTATATTAAGTAAATATATCATTAAAGATTAAAGTTCAATTTTTATCAGATTGGCCAAAAGGATGAATCCTACAACGTCATCATTCCATCACTGGACATAGGGTGTGGCTGTGATAATAGACATGATGGCCTATGCCAGCACATGGGTAATGAAATTGTTTCCCCAACTACTAAAAAAGAGATCATCATGATAAACTCAAAGATTGCTACAAGGAATAAATAAAATATACTATGTGAAAATCCCTTGTACCCTGAAGCTATTCAGCACATATTAAAGAAAGGTTTAAGAACATTCCTTTGGAGAAATTAAAAATGTTTGTCAAAATTGTAATAAAAATTATTTTAATACCTTGGGAAAAAATTGATGACATTTGAAATTGTATTAGTAATAATGGTATTTTTGTGTGAATACTTACTTGCTATGAGTCATTGCTTTAATTGTTTTACAAGTATTAAAACATGTAATCCTAACAGCAATCCAGTGATGCTTAGAGCCAGATACTATCTTTATCCTCTACTTTTAGACTAGAAAGGCTGAGCAAAGATAGGTTAAGTAACTTACCTAACATCAAACTGTTCTTATTGGCCAAGCTAGGATGAAAAACACAGGTAGTCTGGCTTGAGAGTGTGTCCTCTTACCCGCCTTGCCATATGTGTCAGTCAGCATAAGTTAGGTTTGCTTCAATAACAATCAAGCTTAAGAACTCAGCAGATGAAAGAAAAAAAGCATAATTTCACATTCAAACTCTATATCAATACCAGGATAGGTAGGAGTCTGTTCACTCAGAAGTCTTCACCATCTTGAACTGTTTGCCATGAAAATGAGAAGGAAATGTGGTAGATAGACTCTGGCTTTAATGTTGCCCATGGTGACAAATACCATGTCAGCTCACGTTTCATTGGGCAAAACCAGTCACCCAGCCTCAAGACAATGGGAACACATGAATCCACGTGTCCCTGGGATGAGCATCACTGGAATATTGGTGAAGAGCTCTATTGACTTGACATTAATCATTAAATACACACACATGCACCAAAAGATACCTGCATGCATGCACAAACACACTTGGTAAAACTTTGTGTATGTAATGCCAAGATAGCGAAGCCAGCTGAAAAATCCAAACAGCATCATTCTTCCCTTTCTCCCTCCTTGTTTGTTTGTTTATTTATTGAAAATTTCAACAAATCAATCTTTATTTTGAGCTAGCTACATTGAGGAGTATATGGAAAACCACTGATACAGGGTATGTTTACAAAACAGCAAATTGAATCTGTCCAAACAAAACAAAACAGGTCACATCCCCGTTAGGATTTACAGAATAACTCCACCATCAAATTCTGATTTGAAAATTTGTTTGTGACCTGTTAGCTACATACAGCTGAGAAACATTATAAATTATAAATTGACATGTAAGTAGTTGGTCGACAGAAAATAAAAGATATTCAAGGAATTGGATGCATTTTTCCAAATTTCATCTACATTGGAGGGTCAGTCACTTTTCCTGTTGGTCACTTGACAAGCACATTTATGTATATGTAGGCCCATTACATGCAATCTTCATGTAACACCGTTGTTAGTTGCCTGGTAGCTCCAAGTTTCTACTCTGTCCTTTAACACTTTTAAGTAGTATATAATCTTGGGTTCTATGAAAAATCCAACATACTACCAAATATTCCCCAAATATTCCCCCCCAGGATGTAGGGAAAGTGGACAAATAATTATATTCCTTAGAGAACTTCTTAATCTATATTTTTATCCTGGTTAGATTTTTAAAATTAATTAAGATTATTTTATTTTCCTTTACTAAACAAGATGCAGCATGACAGAAAAATCATGGAAAAAATAACAAGTATACCTATATCTCCCAACAAAGAATTTTCTTTATTGTTAGTGTGGAACTTTTGTTACAATTGATGAAACATTATTATTACAATTATACTATTAACTGTAGTACATAGTTTACATTAGAGTTTATTGTTTGTGTCATACCGTCCAATATTTGCTTTTCTTTTTTTTTATATTTGTATACAAGTAACATATATACACCCCAAAATTTCCCCTTTTAACCACATTCAAATATATAATCCAGTGGTGTCTATCACAATCACAATGCTGTGCTACAACCACCATCCATTACAATAACAGAAACCACATGATTGTTAACTCCCCATTCTCTAACCCCACCCAGCCCCTGGTAACCTATATTCTAGTTTCTAATATTATAAATTTGCTTATTGTACAAAAAGTGTCCTTTTGTCTCTGGCTTATTTCACTCAACATGGTGCCTTCGGCGTTCACTACATCTACATAGATGTAATGTCCCTTTTTATAGTGGAATATTATGCCATTGTATGTAATTCAAAATTTTGTCTACCCATTCAAGTGATGGATGCTTGAGTTCTTCTATTTTATGGCAATCATGAATAGTTCCACTATGAACATCAGTGTATAAATATCTGTTTGAGTACCTGCTTTCGGTTCTTTTGGGTAAATACCTAGGAGTGAAATTGCCAGGTCATATGGTAATTCCAGACTTGACTTTCTGATAAACCGTCAAATTTATTTCCACAGCAGCCACACCTTTTTACATTCTCACTTACAAGGAATAATTGTTCCCATCTTGCCACATCCTTTCCAATATTTGTTATTTTCTGGTATTCTGTTTTAACAGTCATCCCTTCTAGTGCATAGGAAGAGTTACCTCACCGATATGCATTTCATTTCCTTAATGGTTAACTGTGTTGAGCATCTTTCCACGTGTTTATTGGCCATACATATATCTTCTTTGGAGAAATGTCTGTACAAGTCTTTTGTACATTTTTAATTAGATTGTTTACCTTATCCTTGTGAAGTTATAGGATTTCTATAGATATATAGGATATTAAATCCCTATTGGATATGTGGATTCAAATATTTTCTCGTATTCAGTAAGTTGTCCTTCTAATTTATTGATGAAATCCCTTGATGCAAAAAGTTTTTTTTTTTATTTTTGATGAAATCTCTTTATTAAGAAGTGGCTATTTTTTCTTATGTTGTTCATGATTTTGGTGTAATGTCTAGGATACTGTTGCCTAATTCAAGGTCCTTAAAATGCTTCTCTAAATATTCTTAGAGGAGACTTACTTCTTTGGTTCTTATGTTTAGGTATCTATCCATTTTGAGTTATTTTTGAGTATGGTGTAAGGGGGAGGGATACACCCTCATTCTTTTGCTTATGAATATCCAATTGTCCCAGCACTATGTGTTGAAGAGAATATTTTTCCCCAATTGAGCGGGGCATGGCACCCTTGTCAAATATAAAAAATTGGCCACAGATGTGATCGTTTATTCCTTAGCTCACAATTTTTTTCTATGGGTGAATATATTTGTCCCCGTGTTATTACCATGCTGTTTTGATTACTATAGCTTTGGTCTAAGTTTAAAAATCAGGATTAGGAAATATGAGTCCTATAACTTAATTCTTCTTTTTAAAAATGGCTTGGATCTTTGGGCCCCCTTACCCTTCCACATAAATTTTCATGTCAGTAAAGAAGACTGTTTAACCTGATTAGGATTGTGTCGGATCTGTAAATTACTTTGGGTAGATTTGACATCTTAACAATATTTAGTCTTAGTCTTCTAATCCATTAGCATGGAATGTCCTTCCATTTATTTAAGTCTTCTTTGATTTCCTTTAGCAATATTTTGTAGTTTTCAATTTATATGGACTTGTTAGACTTGGTAAAATTATTTCCTAACGTTTGTTTTTTTACTTGTTATGGCAAATGGGTTTTTTCTTGACTTCCTCTTCTTATTGTTCATCACACATGTATAGAAACATTACTGATTTTTGCATGTTTGTTTGTACCCTGTCACTTTGCTGAAATAATTTATTAGCTCTAGAAGGACTGTTGTGATTTTTTAAAGCTTTTATGTATATGGGATCATGTCACCTGCCAATAGAGAAAGAACTACTACTTTTAGAATTTAGATGCCTTATATATTTTTTTCTTGCCTAATTGCTCTGGCTAGAATTTCCAGCTCTCTGTTGAATGATAGTGGTGACAGTGGGCATCCTTGTCTTAATCCTGATCTTAGAATGAAAGCTTCCAGTTTTCACCATAGCATGATTTTAGCTATGAGTTTTTCATACATGCCCTATTTATTATGTAAAAGAAGTTTCCTTCTATTCCCAGTTTTCTAAGTGTTTTTGTTAAGAAGGGGTGCTGGGTTTTGCCAAATGCCTTTTCTGCATCAATTGAGATTACCATGTGTACTTTTACCTTTGTTCTATAATGTGTTGTATAACAGTCATTGATTTTCTTATATTGAACCACCTTTGCATACCTGGAATAAACCCTTCTTGATCATGTTATGTCATTCATTTAATGTGATGTTGGTTTCTATTTGCTAGAACTTTGTAGAGGACTTTTGCATCTACAGTCACAAGAAATAATGGTTTGTAATTTCCTTTCCTTGTGGCAAATCTATTTAGGTTTGGTATTAGAATGAAGTTGGCCTCATAGAATGGGTTTGGCAGTATTCCCTCCTCTTCAATATTTGGAAAAGTCTGAGCAGGATTAGTGTTAATTTTTTTTTGGAATGGCTGGTAAATTTACCACTGAAGTCATCTGGTTCTAGATTTTTCTTTGTTTGCTGATTTTTGATTACTTATTCATTCTCTTTCTTGTTATTGGTCTATTGAGCACTTCTTTTTCTTTTTGAGTCAGTATAGGTAGGTGTATCAGTCAGCCAAAGGGGTGCCTTTGCAATATATACCAATAATTGGTTGGTCTCTATAAAGGGTATTTATTTGGGGGTAGAAGCTTACAGTTACCAGGCCACAAAGCATAAGTTTCTTCCCTCACCAAATTCCACATGTTGGAGCAAGACAGCTGCTGACGTTTGCCAGGGTTCAGGCTTTTTGGGTTCCTCTCTTCCCAGGGCTGCAGCTGTAGACTATCAGGCAAACGGCTCACTTGTATTCTCCTGGGGTGCACCTCTCCAACATCAGAACTGCTTCTCAAAAATCTACTTCTCAAATCTTTTGCCTTGCCTTTTATACTTGATAACACACCCACTGAGGGGCAGGGCTCAAAGCCCTACTGATGTGGCACAGTTAATGCCCTAATCCTAACCTAATCATGCCCAGATTAACAGATCAGTTTACAAGCATGATTCAATTTATATTTTTGGAATTCATAATTTAGATAAAACTGTCAAACCATTACAGTAGGTTATGTGTTTCTGAGGATTTTTCTATTTCATCCAGAATACATAATTTGTTTAAACTTGTTCATAGCATCCCCTTTTAATTTTTTAAATTTATGTGGGGTTAGTAAAAATATTCCACTTTCATTCTAATTTCAGTTATTTGTATCCTCTATAATTATTTTAATTTGTTCATTTAGCTAACAGTTTGCCAATTTTATTGATCTTTTCAAATAATCAAATTTTAGTTTAATTTATTCTATTAATTTTTTAGTCTGTATTTCATTTATGTCCACTTTACACTTTGTTATTTCTTTCCTTCTGCTTGCTGTGGGCTTTGTTTGCTCTTCTTTTACTAGCCCCTCTAGTTGTCAGAATAGGACAAAGATTTGAGATCTTTCTTCTTTTTAATATAATCATTTAGAGCTATAAATTTTCTCCTCAGCACTGACCTTCCTGTATCCCATAAGTATTGCTATGTTGTGTATTTGTTTTCATTCACCTCAAAATATTTCTTTATTTCACTGGTGATTTCTTTTTTGATTCATTGGGTGTTTAAGAGTGCTTTGTTGAATTTCCACAGATTTGTGAATTTTCCAGTTCTCCCTCTGTTATTCTTTTCCAGCTTCATTGCATTTGGTCAGAGAGGATATTTTGTATTAATTCAACATTTTCTTAAATTTATTGAGACTAGTTTTGTGATCTAACCAATGGCTAACGCTGGAGAATGACTTGTACATACTAAAGAAGAATGTGTATTCTGCTGCTATTGGGTGAAGCATTCTATATAGGTCTGCCAACTCTATTTGGTTTATAAAGTGTTCAAGTCTTCTCTTTGCTTATTGAATTTCTTTCTAGATGTTTTATCCATTGTTAAATGTGATATATTGAAGTCTGCTACTATTACTGTAGAAGATTATAGTATTCCTTTCAAATCTGTCAATATTTGTTTCTTACATTTTAGGCTTTGCCATTAGGTACATATATATTTATAATCATTATGTTTTCTTCCTGAATTGACATCTTTATCAGTATAAAATATCCTTTTTGTCCCTCATAACTGTATTTTAGTTAAAGTAAATTTTATCTATTGTTTGTATGGCTACCCAGATCACTTTTGGGTACTGTTTGCATATATATATATATTTCCCATCTGTTCTTCAAACTACTTGTGTCTTTGTTTTTAAAGTTAGCGTCTAGATTATAATCCATTTATATTTAAAGTTACCACTGATAATGCAGGACTTTCTTCTGTCATTTTTCTATTTGGTCTTTGTAAGTCTTAATACCTTTTTTTGTTCCCCATCCTTCCATTAATTCCAACTATCATATTATTTGATTTTTTTGTAGTGTAGCCTTTTGAATCATTTATAATTTATTTCTGTATACATTTTTCATATGTATTCTTCATGGTTATTGTATTAATCAACCAAAGGGATGCTATGCAAAATACCAGAAATCTGTTGGCTTTTATAAAGGGTATTTATTTGGGGTAGAAGCTTACAGTTACCAGGCCATAAAGCATAAGTTACTTCCCTCACCAAAGTCTGTTGCCACGTGTTGGAGCAAGATGGCTGCCAGTGTCTGCAAGGGTTCAGCCTTCCTCTTCCTCTTAAGGCTCCATGGTCCCAGCTTCTTTCAATATCATCAGTAGGCTGGGATAAGTCTTGTCTCTCTCCCAGGGCTCGTTTCTTTCTAGGCTCAGCTGCTCTGCTCTCTCCACAAGGCCAGCTATTGACTATCCAGCTAATGGCCATTCTGGGGGCCTCTGCCATGTCAAATGGAGCCTTCTCTCCTTCCTCACATATCTTCTTCTCTGTATGTTTACTTCCCAAGTTTCCAATATCAAAACTCCAAACTCTGTCCTCTGCCATATCTTTTTTGCTGTAAGTCCCCATCCAACAAGGTGGTGGGGATGCAACGTCCTACTGACAAGACCCAATAAAAGCATTAATCATTATTTATTCAAGCAAAAGTGAAACCTCTGAATCCAATATAATCTAATATGCCCAGAGGAACAGACCAGTTTACAAACATTTGTGGAATTCATAAACAATATCAAGCTACCACAGTTACCATGGAGCTTAAACATAACATCCTATATCTATTACACTCTTGTTTGATTTGATACTAGTGTAACTTCAATAGAATGCACATACACTTCCTATTCCCCTCAGTCCCGCCACCTTTTTGTTGTACTTGTTACAAATTACATCTTTATACACTGTATGGCCAAAATCTTGGCTTTATCATTATATTTTTTGCATTTGCATTTTAGAACCTCTAAGAAATAAAAAGTGGAGTTGCATACCAAAAAATTCAATACAATAGTCCTGACATTTATAATTACTCACAGGGTTACCTTCAATGGAGGTCATATCTTTATGCTGTTTTGATCCACTGTCAACTGCTCTTTCTTTACAGTATGAAGAACTCCCTTTAGCATTGCTTATAGGGCAGGTTTACAAGGGCAAACTCCCTCAGCTTTTGTTTATATATGAGTGCATTAATCCAACCTTCGATTTTGAAACACAGATACAAATTTCTTGTTTGACAATTTTTTCAGCACTTTAAATATTCCATACCAGGGAGGGTGTATAACTCAGTGGTTTGAATGCCTGCTTCCCATGTACAAGGTCCCAGGTTCAATCCCCTGTACCTCTTAAAATATATATATTCCATCCCACTGTCTTTTGGCTTCCATGGTTTATGATGAAAAACCAACAATTAATCTTATTGGGACTCCCTTCTAGATAAAATGATGCTTTTCTCTTGTAGATTTCAGAACTCTCCTTGCCCTTGGCATTCAGCTGTTTGACTACCACATGTCTGGGCATTGTTTTCTTTGAATTTATCCAGTTTGGGAGTTGATGGGCTTCTTGAATATGTATATTCATGTCTTTCTTAATTTGGGACGTTTTCTGCCATTATTTCCTTAAATATGTCTTCTGCACCTTTTCCCCTTCCTTCTTTTAGACTCTGGTAATGCATATATTGGTAATTTTTTTTTTGTATTCCACAGCTCTCTTATTCTCTGTTCACTTTCTTTGTTCGTTCATTCTTTTGCTCTTTCTGTTCCTCAGCCAGAGTCATTCCTATTTTTTTGGCTTTTGAGCTCTTTAAACTTTTCTTTTGCCAACTGCAATCTGTTTGAAAAAAAATTGTCAAACAAAAATTTTTAAATTTCAGCTATTGTGTTTCTTCAATTCCAGTGATTTTTTGTTTCCTTTTTAAATTTTCTATTTATTTTTTTGAGATTCTCATGTTGTTCATTGTTTTCCTGGTGTCCTTTATTTCTTTTTTTTTTTTTGTATTTTCCTTTATCTCCTAGAGCATAATGATGATCACTTTTTAAAAAGTTTTTGTCCTGTATGTCCAAAACCTGGTATTCTCATTGATGGTTTCTAGATTTTTATCTTGTTCCTGTTTCTCTGTTTGTGTTGTAATCTTTTGTTGTACACTGGATATGTTAATATTTTAGTGTGCTAACTCTGGGATTTAATCCTTGAGCTATCTTTTCTTGTTTATATCCAGCTAATGATATGAGAGAGATTTCCTTGAGTAATAGAAGCTAATAAAAACAAACACACCAATGCAAATAAACAACTTTCACAATCTTTGCAAATTAGCTATTCTTTTCCCAGTGCTTTGTTTCCCAATTAGCCCTCCTATGAAGATTAGCCTGAGGCAAATGCAAAATGCAGGGCCCTCTCTATCTTTTTTGGGTCTATGACTTAACATGGACTTGTGCTTGCTCAAGGCTGTAAGAATTTCCCCCTTTACAGGAATTCAAATATCCTCTCTACTTCCTGTGTAATAGACTTTCTTCTCATCCCAGATGATTTTTTTCTATCACTTAAAGCAGGTAATCATTTGCCCCAGGTCACTATGACCTAATTGTTTCTTAACCTGCTTTACCTGTGTGCAAGCTTCTTCTGACACATGACAAGTTCTGGGAGGGAAAACCAGAAATGAGTTTCCTGCTTCAGTCTTCTAGTCTGCCATCAGACGGATAAGCACCTATATACAGTCAGGTCCATATGTGCATAGGTGTTACTCTGATTTCTCCAGAACAGGGCCAGGAGTCCACAATGGAAGAACAGGCTGGCTCCATACCGTGCCAGGGAGGGGGTGGGTTAGGGGTCAGTGAGTTCACCACAAGCTTATCTTACCATTTCTAAAGCGGTGTTTCCTTGATTCAGCACTCACCAAGAACTGCAATGTTTTAACTCTTTTCTGGAGTTCTGAGGAAGATGGCCTTTCCAGTTTTTGCTAGTTGTTCAAAGATTCTGTGGGGTAACAGCACCCTGGAAAGTCTTATGTTACCACTTTGGTTGACTGAAATCCTGGTTAGATATTTTTTAAATATTTTATTTTACTTCTTACGGATATGCCTGTAAGTCCAAACATCATACCCAGAACTTTTTCACAATTGATCCCAAATATCACTTCATAAGACCATTAAAAACTATTTAAAAATTTCTAGACCTTTCCTGAAAAATCATGTTAAAAAGAAGGGGTTGGGAAAATAATACATATCAAAAACCTACATTGTTTTATTTCCATTGGATATTTTTTTGTCTTTATTTTTTGTGCTGTGAAAAGAAATCTAAAAATTGAATAAATAAACCAGTACCTTAAAACTAAATCTTAGAAACCTTTATTCTTGAAAGTGCCTTGTCCATTCTCACTGTCTTGGGAATCGCTTCCTGGCCATCCCTCTGTGTATAGTCTGGAGTTTCACTATGACACTACTCTTTTTTTTCTCTACTGCCAGTCTAATTATCAGTCTTCAACCTATCCCTGACCCTTCCCATACCCTGCTGCTTAAGTGGAGAAATTGAACCTCATTTTATTTCCAGTGCCTCCACTGGTACTGTTTGCTAATGGGTCCTTCTCTCTCTACACACCACAGTCTATCATGATATTTTCCTACATGTAGAGCTATGTGCTTGAGAAATGAATTCGTTCCTGCCATATTAAATGAAAGGGAATAAAATCAATCTTGATTTTAAATAGATTTTATATCCTGAAGAGCAATTTTAAATAAAGTTGAAGATGATGAAACTCATTCTTAGAGTAATGTTTTAAAAATATTTAGAAACTGAGATTCATTTACTTCTAAATTAACATATCATATTTTGTATAAATAAAGCAAAATGTTAACTCTTACTATATGCTATTGATGCTGATATTTTTATCTGTATTAAAATGTTGCAACCATTACATTTATTTTATAATCTGTATTAGTCAGCCAAAGGGGCACTGATGCAAAATACCCGAAATGTGTTGGCTTTCATAAAGGGTATTTGTTTGTGGTAGAAGCTTACAGTAACCAGGCCATAAAGCATAAGTTACTTCCCTCACCAAAGTCTTTTGCTACATGTTGGAGCAATATGGCCGCCAACAACTGCAATGGTTCATGCCTCCTCTTCCTCTTAAGACTCCATGGTCCCAGCTCCTTCCAATATCAGCTCTAGCCTGGGATAAGTCTCGTCTCTCTCCCAGGGTTTGTCTCTCTCCGGGTTCAACTGCTCTCTTCTCTCCACAAGGTCAGCTGTAGACTATCAGTCTCTCTCTCTTCCCAGGGCCTTTACCATGTCTTTGGAGCCATATATTCATCTTTGTTCTTCTTCTGTGTATTTACTTTCCAGGGCTCCAGCATCAAAAAACTCCAACTAACTCCATTGCCTTGCCATTTTCTCTTTGAGTCCCTGCCCACCAAGGCCCAATCAAAGCCCTAATCATAATTTAATCAAGTAAAAGGAAACCTCTGAGGATAATACAATCTAATATGCCTGGAGGAGCAGATCAGTTTACAAATGTAATCCAATAACTATTTTTGGAATTCAGAAGCAATACCAAACTGCTACTCTCCACCCTCTGAATTCTAAAAAGACATTATAATATTCAAAAAACCTAAATCAGTAACACTGCTGAGTACAAAATCACATTATAATCAGTTTAAAGACATACAGTTTGTCTTGGGGCAAAGTCCCTCTGGTTGTAGACCTCTGAAACTTACAAAACCATTTATCCACTTTCAATATACAAATGGACAGACAAAGGATAAAAGTTTGCATTATCGTAAAGAGAAATTGGGAGGGAAACCTGAGTCATAGGTCCTCTACAATTCAGTAAACCTGCAGGACATCCTCCATTTGATTTCAAAGTCTGAGAGTCATTCTCAAGATGATGGTTTCTTCTCCCTTGGGTCTCATGAAAACCCACCCTTTCCACAGACTTGTCCAATGGCCATTTTCTTGGTTCCACCCTCATCAAGCAACTGGGTGCTGACTAAGCTCCAGACCTCCAAGAGTTTTGGGGTGATTGCCATACTTTACCCAATCTTTGGGTTAGAGTCTTAATCCCCCTAGTACAGTGAGGTGAAGGCAACATCCTCCCTAAAATTTGGCATACAGGCCCAACCCTACTAGAGCAATGAGTTGGTGACCTGACCTTCCTCAATCCATGGGTGGGGTAAGCCCATCCCTCTCAGACCTATGGGATATTGACCTTACTATCCCTAACCCTTGGGGGATGTGCTCCACCCTCTCTGTACCCCGGGGCAGCAAGAGTCTCTCAGAACAGTGGGTGGGAACATCTACCTTCTTCGGCTGCTGGGGCAAACTCACCCTCTCTGTACACATCAGTGGGATCCATGTCTTGGCCCAAGGAGATGTCTTAATTCCTAGCCTCGGCTTCCATGTCTTTCCTCTCAAAGTTATTTTCCCTCCCATCTCTCCCCTCAATGTCCCTTTTAGTCCACAATGACAGTGGTTTTGTGCATGCAGATCTCTCAAAAAGTTTGTTGGGGGTGCCGGCTGTGGCCCAGTGGATAGGGCACTGGTTTGCCAAATGGGAGGCCCCGGGTTCAGTTCCAGGGGGCCTCTCCGAGCAGGCAGACTGCCTTGAGAGGGCAGGCCACCATGGGTGGTGCAGAGCTGCCATGGGTGGGGCAAAAGGCCGCCATGGGCAGGGTGAAGCCACCACAGGCAGGGAAAAACTGCCACGGGCAGGGCAAAGCCGCCACAGGCAGGGCGGGGCTGCTGCGGGCAGGGCAAGCCACCCATGAACAGAGCAGAGCTGCCCGCGAATGGAGCAGAGCTGCCCGCGAGCGGGGCAAGCCGCCTGCATGGTGAGCTGACTCGGCGCATCGCCGCAGCGGGGGGAGACAGAGCAGACACAGAAGAACACACACAAAAAATGAGCACAGCAAGAGCACTTGGGGGGATGTGTAACAAACAAAAAAAAAGCTTGTTGGTTTAGCATGCAGGAAGCAGGGGTCCAAGCCATCAGACAGTAAGACTTTCCACAAGTCTCTCCTAAATAACTGCATTTTCAAGCCTGATTTACAAGTTCCAAGTTTAGTTAAGTCCTCAAATGGGGCACTATTGTCTGGGGGATTGATGTCCAAAGGCTTGGAATTTCTGGAATCAGTTTCTGTTTTCCTTGTGCCCAGCAGTTCAGTCTCAGCTTCTCCCTCATCTAGCATTTTACTATAAGCTGAAAAGAGAAGCCAAGCCACATTCTCCAAGTTTACTTCAGAAAGTTCTTCAGCTAAATGCCTTGGCTCACCATTTTCAAGCTCTGCCATCCATATAACATCAGGAGTCAATCTTGCTAAGTTCTCTGCAACTTTAAAACACAGCTTCCCTTTCCTCCAGTTTCCAATAATAGTTTCGTCATTTACTTCTAAGCTTCATAAAAAGTCTTTTTAGCATCCATATTCCTACCAACAGTCTCTTTAATGCACTCTAGCCCTTATCTATCAAACACCTCACAATTATTTTCTTCTAAGGCCTTATCAAAAATAACTTAGGCTTCATATTACTACCAACAGTTTCTTCAAAGCAATCTATGCCTTTACCACCAAGCATCTCACAATTCCACCAAAAAATACCCCTTACCCATTTATAAAACTGTCCCAGCATTTTGATAATTGCAAAAGCATGACCACACTCTCTGGTACCAAATTCTGTATTAGTCAGCCAAAGGGGTGCTGATGCAAAATACCAGAAATCTGTTGACTTTCATAAAGGGTATTTATTTGGGAGTAGAAGCTTTCATTTACCAAGCCATAAAGAATAAATTACTTCCCTCACCATAGTCTGATGCCACGTGTTGGAACAATTTGGCTGCCAATGTCTGCAGAGCTTCAGCCTTCCTCTTCTTTTTAAGGCTCTGTGGTCCCAGCTTCTTCCAATATCAGCTGTAGGCAGGGATAAGTCTCATCTCTCTCCCAGGGCTGATTTCTCCCCAGACTCAGGTGCTCTGTTCTTTCTACAAGGTCAGCTGTGAACTATCAGTTCTCTCTCTCTCCTCTCATGGCCAATGCCATGTTTACGGAGTCATCTCTATTTTCCTGTGTTTTCTTGTGTGTTTACTTCCCTGGGCTCCAGCATCAAAAAACTCCTACTAAGTCCTCTGCCTTGTCATTTTTTCTACTGATAACATGCTACTGATGTGGCCCAATGAAATCCCTAATCATAATTTAATCAAGTAAAAGTGAAACCTCTGAAGATAATACAATCTAATATAACCAGAGGAACAGAACAGTTTACAAAAATAACCCAATATCTATTTTTGGAATTCATAAACAATATCAAACTGCTACATAATCATATCACTAATGAGTTATGACCTGCAGTTTGAAAAGCTCCATTTAAGGGAGCTAAGGAAATGAACCAAAATACAAGAGCAACTGAATGTTGGAGATAGCATTCCAACTCTCATATATCCAACCTAAAAGCCTATGCAGGGGAGTGGATATGGTTCAAGCAGTTGAGTGCCTGCCTCCCATATGGGAGGTCCCGGGTTCAGTTCCTGGTGCCTCCTGATGAAAAAACAAACAGACAAGGAGCAGACGATGAGCAAAAACCACGAGCAGACAATGAGCAGCAACAAGCAAAAATAAGGCACAAATAGAAAAGGGGGCCATCTGGGGGGAAGATGGAAAACAAAAGCCTATGCAGGCACTATTGAAATTGTGAAATTTTGGTGTCTTCTCCAGGGTTGAACACTCTCTTCATAAGTTGGCAGGAGTTCTCGGTAGAGGCAGTTCACAGAAAAGTAAAGAAATACTTTCTACCTTTTACCAAGAATTGCTCTTACTTGCCTGTGAAAGTGGCTGAATTCTCATTGAAGTGGGAATGCAGACCCAGTTCAGCAGTTAACTTTGAAGATGTTGTGTACAACTGCTGTTTTAAAGCATTTTCATAAAACTCAACTCTGTCATTAGACCTGTGATCCTGACACACTGGTGACCTGGTAGCCCATTAGGGCTTCACCAGTTCTAATGAAAAGGGGAAGAACTTGAACAGTTTACTCACTGTAGCAAGTTTAATGCCAAGTGAAGTACATAAAACAAATTTTTTCTCTCTCTCTGATAAAACTGTACAAAACTTGGATTATATGCACTTATGTATAAAAGCACACACACATACAAGACTATGCCATGGATACTGAAGTATATAGATATTTTATCCCCAATCTACAAATTTGCAAGGGGAAAGTGGGGCAAAATAAAAGAAAATAAGATTATCAATAAGAAGGACTAGGGCAGAAGTAGAATAGAAGAGTAAGTAGTTAGGAGAAAAATAGTGAGTAGCAATAGCTCATGTATCCTGTCCTTACTCTTGAACCAAGTGGAGCTTCTCAGGGCCTGACTCCTGCACTGTGAGAAGAAGCAGGCACTTGCAGAGATGAATATGAAAAAGAGCTCCAGCTTTACCCACTGCACCATCCCTAAAATATGAAGGACCACATAGTGGCTTCCTCTCTTTGGACCCTGAGATGGGATGGTGCTTAAGGAACAATCACTGGAACCTGCATGAATGTTCTCCATTGAAACAATGGACTGGAAACAGCATGAATGCCACTCGGTGAGAATGGAGCAATAGATGGGATAGGTGGAGAGCATGAAGGGACCCATATATCCTTCATAATATTCCCAAGGTGAAGAATCGACTTTTCTATTTCCTAATTTTTGTTCAGGGAGAAACTCTGGGGCATTAATGTTTGCAGAAGCCAAGCAAGGAGGAAAAAAATCTCAATGGCTCTAATGGAGAACATTGGCAAACTTGGGTTGTGCTCAGTAAGGGAGAGAGAGAGAGGTCAGAGGGGAAGAGGCTGAGAAATGAGCATCTGTGCAGTGGTGAGAGAGCTGGGGTCTTGAAGCTGGGCATTTCATTAGGAATAGCAACCAGAAAAAGGCCAAGTGACAAGTGGCCAAATGACATCATAAGGCTGAGGACATTTAATGTTCAACTTGGAGAGTTTTATGTAGCTTTGATGTGATCCCTGCCCCCTTCCCCATGCCACCCTATGTCAATTCCACTAAAGCCTACTAGACATACATATGCCTTATTTGAGGATTCACTTTTGTTTTTTTTGTTTTTTTTATCTTGTTTGAAATCCAGAAAAGGCTAGATGTCTGCATGGAGTGAGGTGGTTCAGGAAGGAAGGGAACAGCACATAAAAAAAGAACAAGACAGGAGAGATTTAATTTAGAGGAAGAAAGGAACTTGAGTCTCAGGAGAGCATGACATGATGCCATCTGGATTTCAAAGAAATCCTAGGGAAGAATTTAGAATTTTCCAGGGCATGGATCCAGCTGATCTATTTTGAACTCAGAACACTAGGACATCCTGGATGATTCTGCATTGTACATAAATTAAAATTAATGATGGTTTTATGTATGTGTTTGTCCTGTTTACATGATGCTACTAGAAGTTAGCACCTCAACATAGGGTTGACTTGGAGTGGGAGAGAAAAATTGTCTTTGTGCTCTTGGATGTTCATAGGAAATGCTGAAAACCCTGGTGATAATAGTGAAATTCTTTTGAAAACAACTTATCTCAGGCATTCTCTGTCAATATGGTGATTATTGATGACTATTTTTTCTTTATGCACATGGAATTTTTCGCTCTCTGTGGTTGTTCTCTTCATAATTTATTAGCTCAAATTAAGCTTTAAAATAGAACATCAATATATAAATGAGATTCAAATTATGTCACTTCACTGGTAATAGGTCCCCAAAATATCTCTTCATAATAACTAGCTGTTAATTATAACACTCTTACTATCTTCCCAGTCCCTTTATATAGCTCACCTGATTTAAATAAGAAATAATGGCTACCACTCTTTCCCATTTATAGCTGAGTACTCTCAGGCTTAGTACAGTGAAGCCATTGGCAGGGAGGCACAGCTCTTAAGGGATAGACATAAATTTTAAACCTAAGTGTGTCTGTCCTCACATTTCATTCACTATTTACTTAATTACTTTACAAGAAAATCTAAAAATAAGTAAGTAAATGAAAACCCGGAAGTACAACTTGAATAAGTGGCCTTACAAAGAGAGAGTAGACTTGGTCAAATTCACCAGCACAAGGTGATTTGTGCCTGGTGGGCTTCCCACATATCTGAGGTGGCTAAGGGTTTCTTACCAACATAATTTAAAGCTGAACATACTGAGAAGAGAAACCAGCTTGAAACTCCTTTTTTCCTCTTCTTTCTATAACAAAGAAAGTTGGTATATATATCAATGTTAACTTCTTCCATTCACCTCTACCCTCAATCATCGTAATCAACAAGGCAACAGTTTCCCTTTGGCTGTTTGGATTCCTGAAAATGCTATTTTCAGTTATAGTAGCATGGCATTTTAAGTATATATTGCTGAGAACAAAGGAATAAAGATGGCAAGAAGGGAAGGGCAGAAAGATAATATAATGAGCAAAAAGCCCTTTTAACATTTGACAGTGGAACTAACAAAGACTGTGTTTTGCTCCCACCTTCTACTCATTAGAAAACATATAGATTCTTAAGAATATCTAAATTATTTAGTGTGAGATTCTTTATTTGAAAGTAGAAGTTTTGAGCCTGTGTAAATTCTGAGTACCTCTGTTTACCAAGCAGTATACGAAGCCTGGGGCTTATTAGTGAAAACCAGGTACTTGCCATGGATTGGATTCTGGATATATTTTGAAGATAGAATCAGTACCAATTGACTTAGCTAGTCAAGTTTGGAAATAAAATAAAGTACATGGAACAGCACAGGGTATTATTCCAAAGGGAGATGTTGGTCAATAATAATAATAATAATAATAATAAAATAATAATAATAAAATTCATATAATATTAACAATTATAATACAAGCGATAATTTACTGAGATAGGATTCATAGCATAGAGGGTAGAATGGCATCTGGACCTATACTGTTTGGCTGGATCCCAACTCTGCCACTTTCTGGCCTTATGACCAAGCTGTGCCTTAATTTCTCATCTGCTACATAGGATTAATAATAGTACCTACTTCAGGGGGCATTGATTATAGGATATATATACAGAGTTTAGAACTGTACTTGAAACATAGTAAGCACTACACATATATTAGGAGTTACTATTAGAATTATTACTAAGCATGACCCTACATTATTTCTAATTCTTATTTCAACCTCTGAAGGTAGCTATAACAATCCCTAACATTATATAAAGTTACTTTTTTCTGATTTCAGGTTTTATTTCTTAGTCTTCTGTGCTTAATGTGTTTCCTTTTTTAAAAAAAAATACGTGCTTTTTCTCAAATATCATTAAGCTCTTTTAGTGCTTCTCTTTCTTTACTAGACAATTTCATTTACCTTGCCTCAGTGCATGCTGGGAGGAATGTATTTATAGGCCATATTACAAATTCAGATATGGAGGCCCACATATGTTAAATAATTTCCCCAAGTATTACAGCTCATGAAGTAGTCAAGTTAGTATCTTCTTTTCTGCAAGCCTAGTGGTCTTTTGTTACTTCAAGCTGCCCCTTGTGGCTTAATGGAAAAACTCAGTCTTCAGCAGGTTGGAATATTATGGGCTAGTTTTAATAGGGTACCACTCCAGGTCACTTGGATACTAATATTCTAGATCCCCATTTCTGGACTACAACAATGGCAAGTCTTGCCCCAATAGTCAAACCAACTTTTGGTTTTCAATCTTTATTATATAGATGTATCATAACTGGTAAAGAATTGGCTGGGAAAACACCAAGGAAGGCATATAATGGAATAGATATTTCTGTCTTTTCTGGGCAGGAATTTTAAAATTTATTAAATTAATTTCAGTTGTAATTTAAAAATATTTAACAGGATTTTGTGGTTTCCAGTTCTGGTAAAGATTGAATAAGCAAACGCATTATATGCAACTGAATTCCCCAGATGGAATACATAGAACAGCTATCTGAGGACTCCAAAAAGCAAATGATAGAAGGAGAATTAAGGTAGGAAACAAGATTTTGAAGTACCATTGAACTAGTGGTATGATTCTCATTTTATTTTCTTTCTGGTTTCTCCTAGCTTGGACTCAATGATATCTGGATACTCAGAAATATGAACCAGGTGTGGACAGAACGAACTTCAAAAAATCTCTGTTTCTGGCTCAAACAGTGGGTAAATGAGCACCAATTTGAGAGAGAGAGAATGGGGGAAAGCCCATCAAATTTTCATGTTCTCTCTTGTCCCTGCCCATAGGCAATCTCACAGCGGCACAGAAGACACCTGTGGTTCCAAGGGAGGAGTGTCTGTGGTCCTAAGACTGTTGGATGAACCTCCTGTTTATATCTCCATCTTCCTTCCACTTGGCCCAGAGACAGACACAGTCACAGAAATGTCACGATAGAGCAGGGAAATTAAGTTCTAGTTTTGTTGTCAGAAGAGCAGGATCAGATACCTTGGATGCTAGAAAGTGTCATGAGATCACAGAAAGAAGAGATGTCAGATAATGATCCCATAAAGTTTCATCTGAATGCCTGAGCTCCTTCCAAATCTGTATGTGTCTGGTTCTAACAGCACACCAAAAACTTAAAAGAAATTAGAGTAGAAGTTAATAATTGAAAGACAAATGAAACATCTTCAAGTATTTGGCAATGAAACAACACACTTGTATTTTCCTCACTTTTTTTGAAATGTTTGCATTTTTAAAGAAGTTTTAGATTGCATAAATGTTACATCAAAAATATAGGGGATCCCCATATGTCCCACCTCTTCCCCTTCTCATACTTTCCCACATTAACAACACCTTTCATTAGTGTGATACATTTGTTACAATTGATGAACACATATTGAAGTATTGTTACTACCTTGATTTATAGTTTACATTATAGTTCATACTCTGCCCCACATCATTTTATAGATTTTGAAAGTGTGTAATTGCACTTCTAAATAATTTAGAGGTCAACAAGAAATTAGAAAATATTTGGAATTGAAGAAAAATGAATACACAGCATATTACAAGTTTGGGGATACAGCTAAAGAAATATTTAGAAGGAAATTTATAGTATTATATGCTTATATTAAAAGTGAATAACAGGGGCCGGCTCGATAGCCCAGTGGATGGGGTGCCGGCATACCACATGGGAGGCCCCGGGTTCAATTCCCAGGGACCTCTCCTAGCGGGCAGACCGCCTTGAGAATGGCAAGCCGCCATGGGCGGGCCGGAGCCGCCGTGGGCAGGGCAAGAAGCTGCCACGGACAGGGCAAGAGCCGCCACGGGCAGGGCAGGTCGCCCGCGGATGGAGCGCAGCCAGCCACCCGCGAACTGAATCAAGCGCCGGCCGTGAACGGATGCAGAG
>PVKH010001829.1:0-28995 GCA_004027955.1 Chaetophractus vellerosus
AAAAAAAAAAAAAAAAAGAAAGAAAGAAATTATTTACAGAATATCTTACAAGTTTCTTTATTCTTTAACCTTTAAATGCTCATTGGCTTTATTTTCTCAAGAAGAAAATGCATTATTCATTGAGCTGTATGCTTGAGAACAGAGAACACTGTTTTGATAGTCCCAGCAGTTCTGATGTTAATTTAAATTGCTGCCATAGAGAGATTTGGAGTTGAGGCTGTTTTTGCCTCTCACAAGGCATAGAATCTGAATTATAGCCTGGAAAATGCAGCTCTATCTTTGGGGACTGGATGTGGGGTGCATGGTTAGCGTGCATTATGCAATGGGAAGGAAGAGGGTTTTATCCTTTGGTTCAGAGAGGACCCAGGAAAGACATGTAAACTCTTAACTATCTATGTATCTGTATGTCTGTCTCTGTTTACAGAACAGTGGAAGAGACTGCAGCCTAAAGACTTTTAAAATTAACTTGGCATCACTTTTCTCAGCTCAAAAGCTAAACAAAAAAGCAGTGTCACTTATTCTGAAAAATAACTTCTTAAAGGTTAAAGCTGAAAAAATTCAAGTTATTTTTGGATAACAACTTACAGAGGTAAATATAACCAAGGATTCCTTTATTATGTAAAGATAGGGTAAAAAATGAAAAGAAAAGGAGTTTTGGAGCTGTTGTTAGAAAGGGAGCAATTCAAATTGAAATCTGCTGGGAAAGAAAATGCTAATATCTTTTATCTACCATGTATAAATCTTAAATTATAGTCGATAACTCTAGATAAAATATCCCTAATTGAAAAAAAAAAATTAGAAGACTGAAACCAGATCAGTTACTGCAGTCCTGAGATTTTTCATTGACATTGCCTTTGGATACAGATACTAATACAGTAATCCACTTTATATATCCCAAGAGGGCACGTCACATTGAAGTGATTGCCTTAAAACCTAGTTCTCAATGGTGATGTGGAACAACAAGTCTTCACTATGTATTTACCCATCTATCCCCATTCCCAGATGATGATTTTAAATTCTATTAATCCACAGGGATGCCCATGTTTTTGCAGAACAATTTCCCATCAATATCCGTGGTGGCTCTGCAAAGAGAAGTGGGGGCATTTGGGAGATGATATTCCATCTGCAACAAATTATAATTTGTGCTTTTAAAATTGTGGTTGTAATTTATCATAATTACTTTTCACATTTAAGAGAAAAAAAATAATATGATGACAGCTGTTCCCAGATTATCAGATTAGATTTTGTGTGATGATGTTTACTGCAGGCAGAGGCATAAAGGAGATAAAAGGCTGTAGAGGTTGATTAAAAATATGTTAACAGTGGACATTTAGGTTATGCTATATAAACCTCCACTTCACTCAATAGCATCATAATGCTCTTGGAGGAAATTCTGCTAGATAAGTTAGGGCATTCCTATTAATATACTATTAAATGTTATTTTTAAATTGAATGTAGAGAATTTGACTATTTTGGATGACCACGTGAGGGCGCTGTTCACACAGCAACAGATAACTTCTCAACATTATAAAATAAAAATTACCTGCCCTTCTTTAAAAAAGGATTTTTACTGAAATCTTAAAAACAGCTGGCCGTATTATTGGAAGGAGTTTCCTTTTTCAGTGCGCATAGATTCCTACTTGCATTTTACTTTCATTGTCATTTTTACAGGCCAAATGACATAGGATGAAGGCTGTTCGTAACCTGCTGATTTATATATTTTCCACCTATCTCCTGGTTATGTTTGGATTTAATGCTGCCCAAGACTTCTGGTGTTCAACTTTGGTGAAGGGAGTCATTTATGGATCGTATTCTGTAAGTGAAATGTTTCCCAAAAACTTTACAAACTGCACTTGGACACTGGAAAATCCAGATCCAACCAAATATAGCATTTATCTGAAATTTTCCAAAAAGGACCTTAGCTGCTCTAACTTTTCCCTCCTGGCTTATCAGTTTGATCATTTTTCTCATGAAAAAATAAAGGATCTTTTAAGAAAGAATCATTCTATAATGCAACTCTGCGATTCCAAGAATGCTTTCGTTTTTCTACAGTATGATAAAAATTTTATTCAAATACGTCGTGTATTTCCAACCGATTTCCCAGGATTACAGAAAAAAGGGGAAGAAGATCAGAAATCTTTTTTTGAGTTTTTGGTATTGAACAAGGTGAGCCCAAGTCAGTTTGGTTGCCATGTATTATGCACTTGGTTGGAGAGCTGCTTAAAATCGGAAAATGGGAGAACAGAATCTTGTGGGATCATGTATACAAAATGTACCTGCCCTCAGCATTTGGGAGAGTGGGGGCTTGATGACCAATCATTGGTTTTGTTAAATAACGTGGTGTTACCCTTGAATGAGCAGACCGAGGGCTGCCTGACCCAGGAGCTGCAAACTACCCAGGTCTGCAATCTTACCAGGGAGGCCAAGCGACCACCCAAAGAAGGTAAGTGCTCAAAGGAGAGCTGGAAATGGGTGCGGGAGATTGTAGTGGTGGGCCCTTTGGGGGATGGAGTTAAAGTGTTGTAACACACAGGCCTAATCGATGCTCCTTTATTCTGTCATCTTTGGATTCGTTTGATTTGTGATTTTCACTGATAGAAGAAGGTCCCTTAAGCTAGTTTGAGATTTCAAGATTTTAGAGATGGCAAGGTGAGAACTGCTTAGCCCAGCAACATGCCCCGCAAGTGCAGGTGGAATATTCAGGAGAAAAGAGATGCAGAAACCCTGGGCCAGCCTGTGCAGAGGTAAGGGATGTGGGGAGTACTTTTATTCAGGCTGCAGCCTCTGGAGGCAACCTACACACAAACACATACCCTCGTGAAATGATTTGTAGACATTCTCTCCATCCCAGCCCAACACTTGATTCCCTTCACTTCCTCTCTCTTCCCTCTCCATTTCTCCCTCTGGCTAGAAACCCATTCCAGATTTGAGCTGGGGTAACAGGACCAAAAGGTGATAAACTCAACAGAAGGCCTATTTGGTAGCAAATGACTTCCTGATACGTGAAGACAGCCCCCTCTCTCTGGACCCTTTCAGAGGCAGGATTTAGTTTGAAATGCTTTACACAGTAATTCTTGTGTGCTTGCTCTTTCTCGTGGGTCAAGAAAACCCCACTTGGGACCAAACTAGAAGGACAAACTGTAAGGGTCTGCACTGGCTGTGAAGTCACATGCCCGCACGAAGGGGGTGCCCAGGAATGAAAACGCATACTTGGATTGTCTTCTCTAGCCTTGTGGGATCCAATTTTGGAGCTATTGTTGCAGGGCTTGCGCGTAAAAGCATATCCTTTAGGACCTGGTGGGCCTCTTGCAAGTGATTTTTACTCTCACCTTCTTGGTGCCCTGTTCATGTTTATGAAGAAAACAGGAGCTTGTCAAAGATGAGCTAGATGTTAAAACAAAACAAAATAAAACCAAAAAAAAAAAAAAAAAAAAGCAGTCCAACGGAAATGTGGAGGAGAAAGAGAAAGTACAGGAGTGATTTATAGCTTTCCACCAGTCCACAGTGGGGGAGCTACAAGAGCATTTGTGGTTGTGGATTATATCTAATAATGCAAAAAAGCATGACACATTTTGAGAAAATGACTTTCCTGTTTGGAAGGTTAATGGATGTGCCTCATTCCTGTGAGGACAGGGCTGATGCATTCTTGCTCTTGCTCCCCAACACTGCAGCCAGGGAGTGTGTTGATTTTTTATGCAGGAAATGTTTTCTGATCGCCACAAAGATCCCTGTCTGTGGAAAGGGACAGCCAAGCTCCAGTCCCTCTTTCCTCCTCCCTCCCCTAACAGAAGTTGTCTTTGTGGTCAATATAAAATTGACACGTTGTTGGAGAATTTTCTTTAAGGGTAGCCAAGGATTTGTAAGAGGGATAAGAGAGAGAGAGAAGAGCTTAAGCTAGTTTAAGCTATTTCTCTGCTGGATGCAGTTAGGGGGATGGGAATTATGGAAGAACAATGATGCAAGGGGAAAAGATATGTTAGAAAATAAATGCATACTCATGGCAGTGAGAGGGGAGAGATACCTGTTTGAGATTTCTACAGGTCAGTGTTTCATTAACTGCTGTGACTGAAGAAAACAAAGTGGTTTTAAATTACAGGAGTTCTTTTCTCTAGTAAAAATCCCAGAGAAGCACTTGCAACTGCAGGGATGGTATTTAACACCCTTTAAAACTAATTAGTGTCTCCTAGAATAAGAAGAAGCTATAGTACAGGCAGAAAACATGATGTTACATGCTGACTAATAAGACAGTTAACCCCAGAAACTAGTTTTGTTGTTGCTGTTGCTGTTTTTGGTTGTTTTAATAAAATCTAAAAGGAAAATCCATATCTTCTGTGTTAAAATTTTCAAATTGGCTGCTGATGATGGTGGAAAGTGAACCCAGTTTCACAGCCCTTTTCCCTGTAAGGTAGCAAGTGGCAAGAACATAGTTGCTGTGTGCACACTAAATGTGATTTTCAAAGATTTTGCTGGCCATGATCATAAGATATGGGTTAAGACCATTGGGATTTGTGGAAGCTGTGCTAGATTGTCATGCTTTTGTTAAAGAATAAGAATAAGTGATTTTAGACATTAGATGTATAAATCAAGTGGGAGAATTTATGGTTCTTGTGACTGACTAGCTGGCAAAATGAGAAAAGAAAACCTTCATAGGCAAATAAATGTTAATATTAAATTGATTAACATGTTAATACAGCTGAACTAGGAAAATTTTATATAATAGGGGAACGGATATATCCTGTATCAGTAAAATTGAACAGTCTATGTTTTCTTTATTCTGAATTTGTGCTCTTTAATTGTTTAGGTACTCTGAGTCAGAAAGGTAAGGATAACATGATATAGCTGATAAATTTTTTAAGTAATTGTATATAAAATATATACAGCACTCCTTATTACCTGATTCAAAGAAGACCTTTTTGGCTATGCTGCATTCTTGGAAAGGAATATGAAAATCTACAGATTCTTAATTTAGTCAAATTTGTTCAAAGTGTACTAAATCCTAAATATTTGATATAAATAATATGTAAAATCTTATGAGACAATTATTTTATACCATTTCAAATAAACTCTCACATAATGCTCTCCATAAGGCTTTTAAAGTTTATAATTATGTACTTTGTGGTACTTATATCTAATATTACTCCAAAGTGTCTTTACTTTATATTGTAACATATAACCCTAGCTTTTAAAATAAGATGTTTGTAAGTTCACTTATATTTTATATTACTTGATGAATTTCATTTTCTATGGAAAAATAGCCAAAATATCCTGTAAATTATCAGGGAAATAAATACAAGATTACTGTCAATAATTATCAACTCTCCTTTTATTTATTGTGATAAGTACTGATTCAGAAGGCTTCAAATAAAAATGTTTCCAACATTTACATCATAGAAATGGTACAGATTAGAAGATTCCTTACATTTCATAGATGTGATTCCAGATTATTTTGTGTGACACTGATGGTGATGGAAAAGGTATGCCAAATATTGAGTACTGTGAATGTGTCCATTCGAATTACAAAGTCATAATTAGATATAATTTGAGAAAACTGGGCTGTCCAGAATGGGATATCTATTTTGAGATATCTACTAGAACATTCTTTAATACATTCATGTATTGAAGGATTTCATAACCAGAAAACAGCAAGAATAAAGCTATCACTATTAGTAGTGACAACATCAACAATAATAAATGTTATCTTGAATACATCATTAAGTAAATTATTGGATTAATACTTTAGTAAAGAGCTGAAATTTTAGTATATTTAACTACCTTTTTATTTAAGATCATATCTTACATACTTTGGGGTGGTACCTGATTATAGAAATCTTGTGGTCATTCTCTCCATAATATTGTGTGATTTTGTGAAAGCCAAGTCAATCAAGAAAATGAACCTTCCCTTGTAAAAATAGTGATATTTCTTCCAGGCAGTTATTAAAAAGAAACTATCTACATATAGTAGATATAACTTTATTTTAAGGAAACTCAAATAATATGTTTTTTATCTGGTTTTCAAATATGACCAATCTGGGAGAGATTGGTATTTATTCTTAAAGTAATCCTCAGTTTTCCTGGGGTTTTTACTACATTTTAAAAGACTCTTTTAGCAAAGATGATTCTGGACTATATGTCTAAGATATGTGATCGAAGAACTTATTTGTTACCAGCTTCATTTAAAATAAATAATTAAAACAGTTCAGACAGAAATATTCCACACCAGGATATCTAAATCACTTATAAGCCTTAATAGAATCTTTGTTTCCAGCTAACATCAATGGTGCTACTTATGTGAAAGGAAATTCGGATGCCTGTATAGATTCCAGGAAATCTGAACACACACACTCACTTGTCCTTCCGCTCTGCCTCTGCTAATCCTTGATAATCTACCGACCAAGGGAAACTTCACTAAGTGCCTATATCAAATCTAGTCTAGCTTTGTGTGCCTGTGTGCAGTTTTAGGCACCCATTTGCAATCTGGAGCAATTTGTATCTCAGTCAGTTTGACTATCTTTATTTTGTTCAACCTTTGTTCTTCTTGCCCTCACCTTACTTTTTCAGCCACCTTTCACCTTCTTTATATTCTTTGATCTTACTTCCTTTGTAAATGACTGCCATGATCCTATACTCTATCAAAGTGTAGGAAGATACATGGAATGTATTGTTCCTTGAAGAAACAGAGCCTGAGAGTTTGCCCTGCCCCTTTGCTGGAACCCATTGCCCTATGCACACACTGTATTTCTGTTTCTAGCATTTATCATTTTGCAGTGTGATTTTCCACTTACCTTTTCATCTTCCTCCACCACAGTGATGAAGTCTGGGGATTTGAATTGCCTAGCACAGTCTACACAGGGCTTCAGTAAATATTGGTTGAAACGAATGTTAAATGAACAAAATAAAACAAAACAAAATCTCAGTAGGAAAGATAGGAATAAATTGATTACAACCAAAAGAGTAAAAATACATCACTTTGGGAAAGCAGCCACCTTTAAATTTCCTTTTATTTAGAGTAAGATAGCTATCATTTCTATTTCCATTAATATATTATTCATGCCAACTTCTTATCACCAAGGTATTATTTAATAACATTTGAAAAAGAATGAGAAGAATGGAGTCCATTGAAAAGTATTCTTAATTTCATATATAGGTATTTCAAGGGATTATTGATAAATATAACTTGCTGTACATGCCCATCTAAAAAATGGCAAGAAAAGTTGCCAATTTCTTTCATTTAACTCTTTTCATTTCTTTGTACTTTTCTCTATCGCAGCCCTATCATTACTTCAACTACAGTAATGCCATTTCACAAGTCTTTTCTTTCAGAATTGGAAGAAATTTCTTTCCAAGAAAAAGGAAAATAATGTTTGTATGTCAAGTCTAATGCTTCTGGTATTCATGATCTATAAATATAGTGCGGATAGAATATTATTAAAAAGTACTGATAGAGTATTATTAAAATTGTAGGCTTGGTCATGTAAAATGGCATAATTTTTCTTTTTACCATTTTAAAATTTTGTCAATCAAGGAAGTATTTAATGGAACAGATATGCAGGACAACATATATTTTAAACAATAAATAAAAATATTAAGAACAACATGAAAACTTAAGTTCATTGTGTTTGTGCAAGTGTGTGTATGTGTGTACATATGCCAGGCGTTTGGTTTAGCAGGCTTTATTTGGAGATAAAGATAAATGTACTGCAAGTTAGTTTTTCTCCGAAATTGAGATGAGAATATTTTAAACTTTATTTTTAAAGTATTAGATTACAGAAAAGTTATATCGAAAATGTAGGGGATTCCCATATACCCCACCCCCTCCCCATATCACATTTTCTCCTATTAATAACATCTTACATTAGTGTAGTACATGTGTTAAATTTGATTTAAAAATATTGGAGCATTGCTACTGACCTTGGTCTGTAGTTAACCTTATGGTTTACACTTTGCACCATACAATTTTATAGGTTTTGACAAAATGTATAATGGCCTGTATCTGTCATCGCAATATTATGCAAAACAGTTCCCATATTCTAAAAATGCTCTCTGTTCCACCGATTCTTCCCTGTCTATTCTCTCAGAACCTCTGGTAACCACTAACTTTATATCAGTGTTACAAGTTCTTCTACTATTACAATAATAATATGTCTGTTTTGGTCCATGGTTGCATTGCCCTATATGTTTGTTCATTCTTCAATCTTGAGGATTTGGGGATGGTGATGCCCACTCTACTTCAGAATGAGAGGGGGCTTAGATCTTATGGGGCAGATGGAAGAAATTGTTTTGCTTGTAGTTAGAGATATTCTTTGCTTTTTGGGATGGGGCTTGACAATCATCATCATTTTGTTAGTTCTATTGAGTGAGTCCAGTGAACTGGAGAGTAGGTGTTATAGGCAATTCTGCTGAGATTCCAGGCTCAACCGGCATATGAACAGACTGAAGATTTAAGTCTCTGGGACAAATATATAATAGTTATATTGCTAATTATAGGTTCAAAAAAGGAGTAGAAGAATCATGTGTAAGGAAATTATAAATGAGTTTAACTTTGCTACATTGAGGAAATAGTTTATCATATATTCCAAGGTAAGTCCTTTTGATGGGGTGCTAATTTCATGGGGTTGTGTGTCTTGCCTATAGTGTTCAGATGTCTCTATAGAGTCCTCGGGAGCACCTCTGTTTGAGGCTTTGTTTACTATGGCAGTTTGTGAGATCCGCCTGAGAAGTGTGTAAGCATCTCTTCCGAAAAGACCTCCTGACTCACTTTGAAATCTTTTGGCTACAAAAACTCTTTTGTAGGGGCCGGCTGTAGCCCAGTGGATAGGGCGCCGGTTCACCACATGGGAGGCCCCTGGTTCGGTTCCCGGGGACCTCTCCAAAGCTGGCAGACCGCCTTGAGAGGGCACAGCCACCGTGGGCAGGGCAGAGCCGCCGTGGGCAGGGCAAAAAGCCACTACGGGCAGGGCAAAAAGCCGCCACGGGCAGGGCAAGCCGCCTGCGAACGGAAAAGAGCTGCCGCCCGGGAACGTAGCAGAGCCGCCGCCCGTGAACGGAACAAAGCCGCCCATGAGTGGGGCAGGCCGCTTGTGCGGTGGGCTGACTTGGTGTTTTGCCGCAACGGGGGGAGACAAAAAAATAAAGCAGACACAGAAGAACACAAAAAGATGAACACAGCAAGAGCAAGCAGAAAGGGGGGGGGATATGTAACAACAACAAAAAAACTCTTTTGTATTTAATTTTTCCCCCTTTTTTCAGTGTCTTTTTCCAAATGCATTGCTGGTTGGTGCTTGGAAATAATCCCTTTGTGCCAGGGAGGCTCATCCCTGGGAGTCATGTTCCATGCCACGGGGAAGGTAGTGAATTTATTTGCTGAGTTTGGCTCAGAGAGAGGCCACACTTGAGTAACAAGGAGGTTTTCAGAAGGTAATTCTTAGGTAATAGATATTATTAGGCTAAGTTTCTATTTTACAAGAATAAGATTCATAATTATACACATTACTATCGAGTACTTGGCCTATTGGTCTGTTTTCTTTTATTAGGCAGTACCTGTGTACTCTAGAGATTCTTTTCACTCTATTAGAGAATGTAGCAGGACTCCCAAGGAGGGAATTTAATATTTTTTGGGTATTGCGAGGGTCTCCACTGACTGAAATAACACTCTATGCCCCCATGAACTCGTTCATATTCCATAGAGGCATGCCCCAGGTACACCCTTCCCCACACATCCCCCCACCACTGACACCCTGCACCAGTGAATCTCATTTGATTTTGCTTAGAAACCAGCTTCATGCATGCCTTTATATACTTTATTTCCTAATTGAAGCAATTTACTGTGAACCTGAAAAATTTTTTTGTAGATAGATGCTTTTATAAAATATGGTTTTCTTCAGGGTCATTCTGTTGTATATTATCGATAAAAGCCATTTGGGCCTTGGATCAGAAGTAAATATTCATTAAAAATATGCTATCTTTTAGTGTATTCAGAATATAATGTACTGGGTTTTAAGATCATGAAGCAGATAGAGCTGAGTTTTAATACTCTTCCACATCATAACTGTGTTACTCTGTATTACTACTGTCCTGTTTTCAGATTATGTTAGTAATACTTCATTACTCAAAATGGAGAATAAGAAATGGCATCACGTATGAAAACAAAACCATAATAAAATGAATAGTTTGGAGTATTTTAGTTCCTGTCGGTGCCTTTGGAATGTTCTTCCCAGTTCAAATAACTAGTAAGAAATGAGAGGTATTCCGTATTTCTAGGTGTGCCATTTCATTGAAATGGAAGGTGTGCTTTGGTGTCAAGTAGGCTTGGGTCCATAAAGTTCACCTAGTAGTGCCTTTGGCAAGTTACTGAACTTGGCTTATCAACAAAATGGAAACAACACTTGATATAGTGAAGTGTCGTATTAAAGCAGATCACACAGTTTCTCAAGACAGATTAGGCCCTCAGTAAAGGTCAGTGCCCTTTCTTTTTCCGCAACAACCCCCTAGGCTTTTGATGGATAAAAGCAACTCCTAATTAAAACTTGCATTATATTTTAGCCATTTTTGTATTCTTGGAATGGTTTCTTATAAAATGTTGGAACATTATTTTTCTTGTCTTCTATAATTGGTGTATGACCAAATAATCCAGACATGGGAAAAGGTTAACATTAAAAATAATAAGTTGAACTTGTATAGTGCTTTATAGTTTTTTCTTTTAGTTTGTTTTATTGTCTTTTGAAAATTCTTCTGTATATCAGCACTAAGCTCAGTTTTGTTTCATTTTCCTTTTTTTTTTTGGCTGGGGAAGGGGCAGATAGCAAAGAGTAGAAATGACTTTAGTAATCATGTGATGCTACATCGAGTTTGGTGGGCCTGCACAGGTTTGAGAACCACATGCAACCTTGCTTTAATTGTTGCAGTGTGTGTGTGCATGTGTGTGTGTGTTGTGGGAAGAATGGGGGTAAAACCATTGGTTAATGGCATTCTTTCCTTGGCAAATTTTTTTATTATACAGGCATTTATTTATTTAAAGATTAACAGCCTGCTGAGTTCTTGGTCCTGGTGGTGACAGTTTGTGTGTGGAAGGTATTTCTTAATGAATGTAAACCGGGAGTCAGGGATGGGAATTTGGGTTAGAAATTTCAAGAAAGGTTTCTATTATTCTTTTTATGTGTATATGATTAAAAATCTGAATAACCAAAGCAAAATTTGAACAAAAGAGTCCTGTTTCTGTTTGAGCTGTTTGGAGTTAAGGTATAGTAGCTCTCCAATACTGGGAATCTGTAGATCCATTTCTTTAATAATAGAATACTCACAAAACTATCCATTATAGGTGAAATGAATTATCACTGGAGCATGTTTCCTAATATTTTGGTGTATGAAGCAAGAATTTATTTAAGTGTATTCTTTCCAGTTGCAACAGTTAAGATTGTCCTACATATCTCTCTCCTTTCTTGTGTATAAAATCTTATGAGTATTTAGTGTATCCAGTTGATTCCACCAGGTTTTAAAATTTTATTGTTCTACCTCAATGTAAAAGATTCTTTTCAAATCCAGTTTTTGAAATCTTTTTTATCCTTATCTTTTGGCTATAAACCAGAGAGAATTGATAATCAGTAATGATGTAGATAGTTATTTATTTGAACTTGTCTAGAAATTTAGGGCACTTAAAGGATCATAAGCATTTTGCATGTGTGTCTATTTTGTATTAGATAAAGAAAAGGTGGCATCTTAGTACCTTTGTGTTGATGAAGGCATGACTAATACATCAAAATACATCAAGCTGGTGCTGTGTGAGTCATCTCAGGGTTGGGAAGCTGTCCTTTGAATATCATTGCTGATAGACTGCAGAGCCATTTAAGTTAAACAGTTTCAAAATATTTTAATCTTTGTTGCATTATGCAAAATGAAACTTCAATTGTGAGACCTATTTTGAAAAAGAATTACTTTGATTTGAAAAACAGTCCATACTGAAATATTTGGAAAATTTATGACTTTGTTGGAATTTTTTTCACTGAATTGTGATCAGTTATTACAGAACAGTGAGCCCCAAGTTTCTTGCTAAGGCTTAAGTATTCAGATATGGAAAAGAGAACAGAACACTTTTGTTAATACTCATTTGACGATTCTGTTTTTCATAAAGCAAAGTTATAAAATGTCATCCATAAGACTCCATAAAATGCTACGTCTGTATTTGATCATCTTTCCACTAAAATCTAGGAATTTTGCTCACTTGCAGAAAATGACTTAGTAACATAGCTGGTAAAGGTTAATAAGTAATGTATTTCTGTTTTGTACAGAAAGTGTATTAAGTAACAAATGCATAGCAAATGCATAGCAAACAGCATATGCAGCTGTTTATCTCAAAATTGAGTGAATAGGAGTCTTTTTTTTTTTAAAGATTTATTTTTTTATTTATTACATTCCCCCCCCCCTTCTGTTTGCTCTTGCTGTGTGTCCATGCTTGTGTTCCTCTCTGTCTGCTTTGTCTCCCCCTGTTGCAGCGACGCGCCGAGACCGGTTACTGCACAGGCGGCTTTGTCCCGCTTGTGGGCGGCTTCTGCTTCCATTCACGGCTGGCTCTGCTTCAGTTTGCGGGTGGCTGGCTGCGCTCTGTTTCTGGGCGACCTGCCCTGCCCGTGGCGGCTTTGCCCTGTCTGTGGCAGCTTTTGCCCTGCCCACGGGGGCTCTGCCCACCCATGGCGGCTTGCCCTTCTCAAGGCGGTCTGCCCGCTCGGAGAGGTCCCCGGGAACCGAACCCAGGGCCTCCCATGTGGTATACTGGCGCCCTATCCACTGGGCTATACGGCCGGCCCCTGAATAGGAGTCTTATATTCTGAAGTTTGCTTCGTGTACATTCTCTATCTCAAATCCCTATCACCCATACATTATACTTGAAATTTATAAAAGATGGAGATAAAATGGTTACAGTTTGGTTGCTACTATGTTAAATGAAATAAATTCCTTGCTAACCTAATCTGGATATTATATTCTCAAATCATTTTTTCTAGACAGCCAAGTTTCTTGGAGACTGAGAGTTGTTTGGGAAAACAGAGCAAATATGTACGTGGAAAATACTTTAAAACACTGATAGAAATGGAAACCCATTAAAATATTTAGAATGGAACTTAAGTATACTCAGACATTATAAAAAGCATTAGGAAAATTGTGTAGTCAACCAGATAAGATGACCACAGTGAAATTATTCTTTAGCAATAAGTATGTTAAGATCACAGAAAAATCTGCTCTTCTCCGTGATTCGTGTGAGTAGTACACAGTATTAATTTCATGACATTTCTATTGGTGTTCCTCTTTTTCAGGCTGATTTTTAAAAATTTGCAATCTTTTAAGTTAATTTCTATGCTCCAATTTTAGAGAGATGCTATCATCTACTTATAACTCCTGAGATAAAGAAGTAAAGTGTTTAAATAGCCATTAAAAGAATATAATGACCTAGCATTTAGGAAGTGCATTCCAGTTTTTACAGCCCTTTTGCATATATTACATTGTTTAATTTGGGGAGTAACTATATGAAGCACATATTTTTGGCTCCAGTTAAAATGTAGAATACCTAAAGACCATGATTTTCCTATCTCTAAAAAATTTTAATAAAAATACGTTCAAATGAAAAATTAGAATATTTCAGAGCTGTGGGTTTTCTTATTCCCTCTGTTTCTAGAACAATTGAATGTGAATCACAAAGTCTCAGATTTATAAGGGATTTTGGTCATTATCTAGCCCAAACCTTACCTGATTAATGGAATCCCAATCTAGGTACATATGATGGGATCATTATTTCAAAAGAACATAAATCTTATTGGAACTTACATTCAATAATATATAATGTAAAAGAGCACAAGCATTTAGGACTGTTTGGTAAAGCTAATCATTAAAATAAAATACCTGGTATCTAGCCAAGACAATAATCAGACTGAAGACTATATTTTATTATACTATTTAATGCAGACTAATATCTATAAACTAAGACTTTTATTCATTACATTTTTGTTCTATTTTGCATATATTAAAAAAAGTGGTGTGGGTCTCAAAAAAATGACTGCTTTTCAGTCTAATCTCATTAACTAAAGAGCAGTGTGTTTCAAGCGCAGTCTGTGTAGATTTACTAAGATCTAGGTATACTAAGCTGGTTTAGCAGGATCTATTTTGGATTTTCATTTTATTACTATTTGTTTGGGAATCTGTTTTTGGAGAAATAACTTCTTATATTTTTTAATTATCTTATGATATATTGAGATATACTCTTGAGGGTTTCAATGAAGATTTTGCTTCATCTTTATCTTTTGTGTGATCTGCTAATATTAATTCAATGTAAAAATGACATTTGTGCTATAGTAGGTATTAGGCAGAAAGAAAAAAAAAAGTTCAAAAATACCTGAAACGCTAACCTCCCAAACAAAATAACTTTGATTAAAGTTTAGTATTACAACATGTGTAGGGCATCTAAATACGTATACACATACATATATATAAACTTACTCTAAGTGGTTGGGTGGGATATCTTTTGTTCTTCCCTACAGATCCACTCTCTAACCTCCTCTACCCTGCCTAGGAGACATCCTTGTCATCTGAATTCTTATGAGCAAATGTGGGACCCTGACAGGGATTGGAGGACAGGAGAAGTGAGGTCAGGGTTTCTATTGTCCTGATGCACCCCTTTGGGTTGGCTACCAAGTTTACTGAAGGTCACCAGTTTGGTTAGGTGGGCCTCTCCATTCACCTCCCCATTTGAGGTTCTGGTAACCATTCTCTCCTCTCTCTCTGTTAGGCCCATAGGTAGTAATTGCTACCTCTGTTTCTAGCCCTGGGAAATCTACTATCTGGTTTCTCCAATAACTTCTCAGGTGCTCATCTCTTCCCAAATTACCTTATTTGAGGACAGTGTCTGTTTCTTACTGGGACCCTGACTAATAAAGGGGTATATAGTTGAAGAGATTACATAGGAGATTGATTCGAAATCAATGTTTTAAATTTTGATCCTCCCATTTAATGTGCTATGAGCCTTAAATAATTATGTGTGTGTTCATCTTAATAAGTCTATTGTGTTTAGACCCTCCAAGTGTCCTTTCATATTTGCTATTTCATTCATTGTCTACTTTGTTTTTAAATAAAGTAATATACATTAATATACATATAAATATGACTTTTTGATGTGACCCTGGATCATTTGAACGGGCCAAGGACATTAAAAGTAATTTTTGTGACTTGATAATTAAAAAAAAAATAAAATAGGGGAGTAGATGTAACTCAAGTGTTTGAGTGCCTTCTTTCCATGTATGAGGTCCTGGGTTCAATCCCTGGTACCTCCAAATAAATTAAATAAATAAATTAATTAATAAATTAAATAACTTCAAGGCTTTAATATAAAACATAACCATTTCTGACAAAGATTTAGTTCAAATTTTATATCATTAAACTACCAGAAAAATAAAATGAAAATAGAATTTCAATTGTTAATCAAAGTTTCCTTTTTTCTGTTGATCTATCTTTCTCAAAGAAAACAAAAACAAAACACATGCACAAAATATTTTTCATTCATTCTTTATCTTATGCCTAAAAAGGAATCATAGTAGCTACGTTTTCCTTTATAGTTTTGGAAGGAAAATTACACGTTTTTTTCTTTTTCTTTTTTTTTTACTTTTTCTCCGTGCTTTTCTATTTGTTGCCCTTTATATCACCTCCTTAGAGGTGAAGGAGAATGTAACTGCCAAAAGCAAAAAGGTTAATTTTAAAAAAAATTTTCTGAACTTATGTTGAAATAGCTTGCTTTAGGATTTTTCTAAGTAAGTAATACATAGCAAATATTTAGTGTATACTAGATGCTTTGGGGATATTTCTTGTGTTTGCTACCCATAATAATTGTAATGTGGAAAGAAGGTACCTTGGGAAGACAAAATCTTTTTACCCTACATAATCTTTCCATATGAATCTGAGAAACTTTCAAATGCCTGCTTCTGTAGATGGAGAAATTTCAGTTTATTTTGGCTTCCCAGAGAGGTCAACTTCTTTTAGAGATAGATCAACCTGTGGCCAGTTCTCTTTGGCTTGCTTTGGTTTTTGTAATTTATAGGGCAAACTATATTTTGTAAGTGGTGCCAAATGAATTAACCAATTACAGTGGACTTTTTATTTAACAAAATTGCCTTTACTTTTAAATATGATGAAGTAGGTAGCTGTGGAACATGATTGTTCTATTTGTACAACAGAACATTTTTAACACCTTCATTTGTAATTGTATTTTAAATCTATTTTATTAAAAACATATGGCTTCTTTTTGGTAGTTTCCTTGGAATTTTCTGATGGTGATATTTAGGTGTTGAGTGGTTTATAAAGGACATAAATGAGAACTAGGCATAATAAATACTAAGTGTGTTGCCTCTTGCCTCTATTCTGAGACCACAGAAACCACAGGAAAGGAGCAATGGGAGTTTGGAAGCAAGATATAAGTTGATCTACTAAGTAGTAAGACCTGATTAAAGAGAAAGAAATAGGTATGAGTTTCCTAGGGCTGCTATCACAATTTACCACAAATTGTTTAGCTGAAAACAACAGAAATTTATTCTGTCACGATTTTAGAAGCTAAAAGTCCAAAATCAAGTGTTAGCAAGGCAGTGTTCCCCCTGAAGTTTCTAAGAAAGACTTTCCTGTCTCTTCCAGCTTCTGGTGGCCCCAGGTGTTCCTTTGCTTGCAGGAGCATAATTCCAGTCTGTGCCTCGTTTTCACATGGGCTTCTTTTTTCTGTGTGTCTCCATCTCTTATAAGGTCACTAATCATATTTGATTTAGTACTCACTCTAATCCAGCCTGACCACATCTTAACTTGATTACTCTGCAAAGATCCTATTTTCAAATAAGGTCAGACTCATAGGTATAGGGGTTTAGGAGTTGACCATTTCATTTTTAGAGGACACGTTTTAACCCATAGCAGGTGGGGTGTGAATTAATACAACTTTTTTTTCTTACCAGTGTAACCTTTATTTCTAAATAAAAACCAATATATAAAAGAGATTTTTAAAAAAGTAACACTCCTTTGGTTGAAAAGGCCTAGAGCCCTGCCTAATCAGTCTCTCATTTTCTCCTATGTTGGTCCCAGAGGCAATTCTGCTTGAAAAACCACTGCAAAACTATAAATCTTAGAACCTCTGTATGAAGCCACATATGAGAAATTAATGTTAGAACCTTTTCTTCCTCTCAGGAACTAATATTTTGAATGTCATATTCACCAAGAATGTGTAAAAACTATTTTGTTTTTTAATTGCATTTTGCTCAGAAAGAATTAATAATTTGTCTAGGATCCTGTGGCCCATAGATCGGTGTTCATTTTTGTGCTCCTCCACACCCAGTAAAGTAGTAAAGTTTGACTAACTCCCACATCCTCATGCAAACCTTCAGCCTTCTGTATTTTGCCCCTTCTGTATTTTGGCCTCTTTGGGAAGGTGACTCATAAGTGTTCTCTGTCACATTCTCTGTCATATCTCAACCTTTCTAGTGGGCATTTGCTGTCACCTGCCAGGCACCAGTGTCTCTGTCTTTGCTTTGCAGAGATCTTGGTGGAAAGAAGCCATGTTGTGTTTAGGCAAAAGGTAAGAGACCCCCCCCCCCTTTCTCTACTCTGTGTCACATTTGTCAGTTAAGAGTCTTCCTCATGACTGAACTCAAGTAATGTCATTTGAACAATTTCTAGAGATTCTTATTTGGAGCCATCTTACCCTGAGATTCCCTGTGGAACTCGATGGTGAGTTCTGCAATTCTCCATTTCTTCCTGTAGTCACCTGGATTTTAAAACTCTTTCACCCTGGGTTCTCAAACAAAAAGCCCTCCTGCAAATTAGTTTTTGCCAATCATTCCCCTTGCTCATATACTTGTTTACCTAGATACACGTGAATCTTAGTTTGGAATCATTTTAAATCTGTTTTAGATCCAAATATTCAGAAACCATAAATGTAGTTCACTCCTCTGTGTGGTATTTATTCTGACTCTCTCCTTTACTGTTTCGTTAATCTCCAATAAGTACAGTTGCAAACTCTACTTTCTTGGAATTAATTAAAATTTTGAGGGCAATGATGATTTTGAGTTTCTTTTTTCATTAATAATGGACATACACAATTGAAGACAGCTTATTATAACAACAAAAGGCTTATTAGCATTGGCATCTCATAGATATGAGTCCATAAGTAGCTGTCAGAAATGCTATTCACCAATTCCAGCTTGCTATCATTTTGGGCCCATGTAGGACTTGTGTTCCTGGCTTATGGTTGGATAGAGTCATGTGACTAGCTGTGGCCAATGAGTTGTGAGCAAAAGCGACATTTGTCACTTCTAGGCTGGAGCATTTCATTGCTGAAGTAAAATCCTATAGGTGTCTTTACCTCTGGTACCAAGACCTGCATCTGAAGTGAAAGGGCTCATTGTTCAGCCTGAGTCTATGAATGATTAGGTTATGAAGAGTCGCTTGCCCCACCCACTGCCAACCTCTGGTTATCATGTGGTGGGAGCAGTGAATAACTTTTCTTGTTTTAAGACACTAGGAACTTTTGGTTTATATTTGTTGCTGCAGCCTAACCTACCTATTGTGGTTGATAATGATGTCCACTTGGGAAGGATAGTGGAGTAGTTGTGGTGATGGTGCTAAGAGATGATCAGGCAAACTAGGGATTGAGTTCTGTAGTTTAACTGTGATAAGGTGATAACCCTAAAGTGATATTTTGGTGGAAGGAATTCATGTATACCACAGTGTACTCTGGAGTAGCTATATTTGAATTTATTGCTAGCAACACTTGGGAACTCTTTTTAGGTATTTTTAAAATCAATATCCTATTGCTTTTGCCTAATTAAAATTAATAATTAATATTAAAAATAAATGCATTAATTCTATATTTATATTAAAGAGACCATTAACATTAATATCAAAAAGTTACTGGATTTTTCTATATTTTCCAAATGTACCCAGATTCGGGAACGTATTATCTTTTACTGAGGTATGAATATCATGAATATCACAGAACTAAGTGTAAACATTGATTTAGCATGGTAGTTCATGCTGAGCTACCTTGAAGTTCCTTCCTTCCTACCTTCCTTCTTCTTGCTTTTTTTATTCATTCTTTATTTCCTTCCTCTCTCCCTTTTCCTTCCTTTCTTCTTTCCTTCCTGCCTTCTCTCCCTTCTTTCCTTCTTCCTTCCTTATTTATTACTATTTTTCTTCAAATATATAGGTGGTGATTAACTTTAGAAATGTTGGTCTATAGATTACACATTACAATAGTTTAAGCAGAATCTATTATTAATATGCATGGTTTTTTTTGTAAACAACTATTTCTATGGTAATTCACAGGGGAGTTTTGTAATCACTTAGTAAGCAGTGCTTCATTAATCTTAACAATTTTCTTGTGAGGTTAATTATGTAGCAATAATTAACCTCCTCTTTGAGTAGGTGGGCCCTTGTCATATTGAGAGGTATTCTTACCTCCCATGAGAGGTGGGAGGTTGAGTAGGTTGCTGCGAATTTGAAACCTGCTTCTGTGACTTAGTGGGAAGTGAATACTTCTTCACAGTGTTTGTGGTACACTGGCAAGCTTTGCTGCACTGGGCGGTGCCTTCCATTTATTTCCTTAGTTTTGCTATCCTCAAGAAGTTTGGATTATGATATGCTTATTAATTATGAGACACACAGCAAAATTCAGAGAAGAGTATTTAGGCCATTGAACAAGTGAGAAATTAAAATAAAATAGAAAAACAAACTACAGGGATGCAGTGAATTTGCCAGTTTCCTGCATGTTTTTATCTGATATAGAAGACATGCACACTCACATATACACTTACAGATAAATATGTACCATTAAATGTTCATAGGTATTATATGCATATTTAATTTGCATATACTATTTTTCAATAGTTTGAGTGGATATCCCTGTCAAACTACATTTACTAACTAAACATTTTCTAAATATAAATTTAACTGGAGCGACTTGTGAGAAGGCTGTAGAAATGGCAAGGAATAAAAGTACCTTTGCAATAGAGACTTTAAACTTTAAGTAGTTTTGTTTGAAAATTCACTTGGAATCTTTTTAACTAATACATTTAAAACAGTATTCTGTGGACCTTGGATATCAGAAATTAAAGTTTACTTAGGATTTAAAGTTAGTCATTTTCCAAATAATTTTCTAAAAGTTGGAAACAAGTTTCAGTTTCAAAAGAGAACAATTTTACATTTCTGGAAAAAGAAATTTATATATATCAATCATGTTATGACCATTTAACATTCTTTTAAATTCTCTTTGGTTATCTATTGTTTTCTTCCTTTGGATCTTTGTTATGGGTCAGATTACACAGCGATAAATTCAGTTCTAGATTTTAGATATTTCCTTATAGAAGATATTTTTAATCTAAAACATAAATTGCTGCAAATGACAACATGTCATAGAGGTTGAGTCAAACTTCCTGGGTTCAGATTCTAATATCTTTACTTTCTAGCTCCGTAGAAAGTTACACACTTCTCTAAACCTTATAACCTCAGTTTCTTTATCTGTGAAGAGATAATGATTTTAGTGAGGTAACTTAGAAGATTGAATGAGGTAATGCATGTAAACTACTTAGCATAGTGCCTGGACTATATAGTGCAGGTTCAGTAAATGCTAACTTTCATTAATTGGATGACTTTGGAATCCTTTACTGCATTAGAATTTTCTTAATAAATCAAATACAATTTTGAATGATAATAAAAAGTAATCAGTTTATTTAATTTACCTCAGAGAAATTAGAATGCCTCCTGCATTGTTCAGTCTACAGAAATGCACTACATTTTACATTTTTCATTCCCTCTAAATACTCATGTTCATGAGAGAAACAGTCTCGGTTAAGCTGCCATATCTGTTCTCCATTACTCATTTCAAAAAATAGAACCACTCTCTTTACAACATCATGATTTTTCCTTGATGGTGATAGTCACAGTTTGTTTGGCAAAGGACAATTGTCCTGGAGACCAAGTCTTCTCTAAACCTAGAGCAGCAGCTATTGTAGTTTGACTGTCTAAGCCACTTCATCTTCTGGGTATTTTCCTGAAAATATTTATGTCCCTTTGGTCTAGTCCTTTCTCAATAAGTTTACAGTTTAAATGGATCACATTTTATTGGCTAAGTCAAGTTAAAATCTGTATTCCGGTTTCTTTTTAAGGACTGGTATTCAAGTTAAAATCTGTATTCCAGTTTCTTTTTAAGGACTGGTATTCATGTTTACATGAAGCAAGTTATAATCCCTTTTTCCTTCTGAGCAGAGTCAGTTTCCTTTGAATAATATCTTGCTGCTTACTTTTTAACATTTATTCTTAAGCTTAATGTAAGAAAAGAGCAATAAAATATAAATCCATATTCTGTTTCTCAAAAGATCATACCTTATTTTCAATTTTCTCTAACGTATATTTTTGGATATTATAAACAAGAGAATTAGCAATGCTATTTTAGATTTTTAACCCTGTATAGTTCTTTGTATTAGGAAGAACACTTGGATTAGAAGATCGAACTGGCTTCTGGATGAGATTTTGCCATTATGGCTCAAATAATTTCAGGCAAGTACTCAGGGAGAGCTGCAGACTGCTCAGTTACAAAAAATGAGTGGTCATATGTAATTCACAGGATTGTAAGGAGAATAAAACTCTAATATGCATGAAAGCTATTTAGAAAATGGAAAGTGGTGTCCAAAAATGTTATTATTCTTATTGCCAACATAAATTTGTAAAATTGATTAAGTTTTATTAGTGTAGTTCATTGGCCTGTATGTATGTGAAATAATGGTCATGTCCTGTGATGATAAATATCACAATCTATTAGATGGATTCCTGGGCTCTAAGGTTTTGGTTAATACTCTGACCTGTCCTTGGGCAACATACACTTATTTCTTGATTTTTCCTTTGTATATCAATGAAAGCATTAAGAGTTTGGACTCCATATTCATATGTTTCAGAGTTTGATTCTATGCCCTGTTATTCACCAGCTTTGCCACCTTGAAATTTGCTTCATATGTATGAACCTCATGATCCGCATCTCTAACATAAAGAATATCTCTGCTGTTTTTTAAAGCTAGTCTAACCAAAAAACAGCACTAAGATTATGTGCAAATAAATCTAATTAAGGTTTTTTAGGTAATCAAAAACTTTGAGTTTTAGACTGCTCAGAGTAAATTCAAGTAAAATGACTTCAATTTTATTTAGCTCTAGCTTTCCTCATCTGTAGGTGAAGATCAGAAATATAATGAACCATTTTATAATCAACTTCCGCTCTTATGTCAATCAACAAGCACCTTGAAATAAACACATGGTTTTCTTCCCTTTGCTTCTTGGAAGAGTCAGGAGTTAGCCATAAAGTAAAATGAGTATAGATGAATACTTACCAAACACTTGTCCCAAGCATAAAACTGCCTGGGAGAAATTGTAATTTTATGGAATATATATTTTCTCCAGGAGTTAAAGCATATAAATAAACAAGGATCTCTGTATCATGTTAAATAATTAAAAATTAAGTGTGTTAATCTTTAAGGGATAAATATTAGGTAAATTTTGCATTAGTGTAAATTTTGAAACAGACTGAAATCTGGAAAATTGTAGCTAGAGCTTCATAATTTCTTGGATCATTTTGTACCAGTCCTCAAAATATTATGGATTGGAATTTGTTCTCTACAGTTCATAGGTGGGAATATTTCAGAGGACAAGTGTGGTCTAGTAGTCAGTCATACAATTGTTCTGATGGGATTACTCAGGAAATTGAGTAGATAAACTTGTGAAGAGTTTTGGTAGACCCAGTACTCAGCAAGTGCTCTTTAAAAAACACTCGGCTTTGGTTCTGAGTGGAGAGAGAGGGAAGAATAGGTGTAACATAGGGACATTTTTTGGACATTGGGATTGTCCTGCATGACATTGCAATGATGGATACAGGCCATTATACATTAGCTCCTAACGTTATTACTCCAGAATTCTGTTAACCTGGATTCTGTGGGGGATGACTAATTTAGTAACCCATTAATAGAAATTTACTGTCTATAGCAGATATTTTGAAGAGAATCCAAAAGAACAAAATGGGCCACTAGGCTTATACTTTTATTTGTTTGTATGCTTGTTTATTTATTTGTTTATTTTATCATCACAAATACTAATGAATTCCTTAGTACGTGGCAGGTGCAGTTTTTGTGTGTTACCTGTATGAACTCTTTTAAAAATCTTCATAAGAACCCTAGGTGATATCTAGTATTATTATCCCCTTTTCCAGATGAGTAAACTGAGGCAAAGAGAAGTTAAGTGAATTGCCCAATATCACATTAAGAAGGGGCAGAACTGAAGTAGAGTCCATGCTCGTATCCCTTACAGTATAATGCTATTTTGTATAGATAAATGTCTAATATTTTAAAATAATAAAAAAGGTACTTCCTAATGCAATCTCTGGAGCTATAAGACGTTTCAAAATCGGATGAAGTTCTTTTTTAAATTCTCGAAAGCACATGTCCTCATATATGCTTAGCAGCCTCTGAATCTGATAATGCTACTTCCCACTCTTAGCCTCTCTCAAGCAGTAGCTTGAAATCTATCCACACTGATAAAGCTTTCTTCTTTAACCACATCCATTATTCAAACAACTCTTCTGTTCCACCTCCCCAGATAACCTTCTCCCAATGATTGAATAGGGGTATTGATTTTGATCTTCTCTGAGACATGCAATGCTTATGAAATACATTTTGCTGCTTAATAATAATTTCTTAATTTTTTACATTTGCTATTAATGTAAATATTTATTTAGATATCAGTGTAGTCTGTTTTTAATACTTTGTTTTATAGAAGTATGTCTGGGGTTATAAGGTTACAAGGGCATAAATGGTAAAGCCTTTGAGTTTAATTACCTTGAACTTTACTTAGCATCACATTACCACAATGAGGTGCTTAATCTTTTCTGTAATTATGAGCATTGAAGATCAAAATAAAACCAGATTTACAATTATCTTTTCCTGTACAAGTTAATGATTTTAAGTTGGTAAAATGTCATATACATTAGACAAAAATAGTTTATAGTTATATTAAGCATCTCTAATACTAGAAATACAGGATATGTAAAAAAGAAACAGAGGTGAAAAGTTCATTCACTAGCTCAGGGAATATTTTAATTAATTTTTGCCCATAGAACTAATTTTAATAAGTTATTTTATAATCCTCAACTTTTTTGCCTTGACTCTGAAAATGAATACTATTCTATTAGGAAAAAGAATAAATCCTGACCATTCTAACTAAAATCATTCTTTGTGGAATTTTCGTAACTGTGATAATACTCAATTAATTAAAATCAAGCTGATGGAAACTTTTCTTTTCAATGGTAATGATTCAGAGTTTTGGGTATGTAAGGGTTTCCTGAGAGGAAGTAATCAGAAGAAAACTATTTTTCTTCAAAAAAGGAACAGTCTACTCCATTTATCCTAAGAAGGACGATTCAGAAATCTTATGTAAGTCAGTGTCAGTCAAAATACAACAAATGAGAAAAGAAACTTTAAAATGAATATCTGAAATGTTTACAGACACCAGACGATTTAAGGTTTAGTTCCATTTTCTCTCTTTTCTTGAATTTCTTTCACATTTATATGTGCTAGGAAAGAATATTCCTCCATAATTAGACTTTTTTGTCTGTGTTTTAAAATTGATTTTTAGTGTATTTTGTACAAATTACATTTTTATTACAACACAAATATATCATATATCCTGTCAACCCCAATGCAATTATTTTTATACTTCATCGCGTCAAACGTTAAATTATGTCCAAGTTATTCCAGAATTCTTATATCATGTAATTATGTAGAAATTCAGGTAAATGATTAAAAATATTCTAGCATAATTTAACAAAATAAGAAGACGAATTTAGAAAACCATTCCAGAGCAATTTGCTTGTGTTGAACATCTGGTTAGCAGCTGGAGTAATGAAAGTTTACACAGCAGTAACCATCTTTTACACTGATTCCCCATGCACACACAAACACTAGGAGGGATTAACTACTATTAATTCTTGCTTCCTTTTGCCATAGGGATTTGCTTTACAAAGGAAAAGAAGATTTGAGAATTCTTAACTCTAGATTGTCAGCTGAAGTTCATTTGCAAAATGTGGCCAGCACTGATTAAAATCAGGTTTCAACTTCATTAATATCAATTCAAAAAAGGAAGCTAGCCCTTGACTGTTGGCACAGACATTTAGGTGGCTCCTTGAACTTCATGTAACCATATTTAAGGCAATAAACAATGTTACAGCAATAGCCAATGCCATATTTAGCAGAACTTCTATGTTGACTTGATTAGTTGATAAGTACTGAGCATGCACCTTCTCAGATGTTTAATGTATTTTTTAGATTACTAATTGTGCAATGTACAATATATAAGAAGTATCAATAGTGTATTTTAATACTGCAAGTTTTTACCTTTTCACCTAAATCTATTTTAATTTATGACTTCTTTTGTTTTCGTGTAGTATATTGATAACATTGGGGTGCTTCCAGTTAAAAATGTTAAATGAACATACATGCTCAGATACCAGTGAAAAACAGTTAATTTTCTAGAAGATGATGTGACTTGTTCTTTCAGCCTATAAATCACTTAGCCACTCAAATTGATATTCCTCCCTTTTTCTTAGTCTTATATTTTGCAAAAATATGACATTTGTATATAATAGTTAGTAAATATATAATTTCTAGTATATACATGGCCTCTCAGGGTAATATAGTATACTGGAAATTTAATGATTTTATAAATAAAAGTACTTGTTTTAAAACTTCATTTTTCAAGAAGTGTCTCTAGGTATTACATGAAAGACTAATGGCAAACAGATATTTATTGTGTTTATTATGTTCTTGACCTTGAAGTCAGAGCCATGGAGTATAAATAAGAAATATATTTAGTATATACCCCACAATTGAGAAGAGTAAGATTTTTGCCACTCATGGGAAGAAGGAAAACTTATAGGTGGTCAAAGAAGTAAAAGATCAAGATGGCCCATAGCCACTGGGGTTTGGATTAGACTCCCAACGATTGGCAAGAAAGTAATTTGGGTGAAAGAAACAGCTTTAACAGAGGATACATAAGTGAATGTTTATGAACTATTCTTGATTGGTGAAGAGTTTGGACTGCAAAAGGTCTGGGTTCACATAGACTTAAGTGGGATGGTTCAGTCTTTTATTTAGGCTAGACAGTTTGGATTTTGATCTGATAGCAATGGAGAGCTTTCAGAGGAACTTGATTATGAAGTGGTGGGAGGCAGGCAAGAGGTTTTCATGAAGAAGGTCAAAGTTGAATGAAGTTTAAGATAGAACAGCTAGACTGTCTGGGAAGGGATATAAGGTACCAAGCTCCATAAGGGGACTGGTGATGGGGGGTTTCTGCAGTAATCCAAAAGTAATGTGACTAAAACAGTGGTAATTGAAAAGAAATGATGAGCATGTGTCAGTTTGAGAAAATTTAAATGTCAAGAGTTGATACATTTTTCAAATGAAGCAACAGAGGGAAGGAAGAGGTCTGAGTTTTGATGATTGTGGCATTGGCACAAATTAGGAATTTGCAAAGGGGAGCTGGTTCAAGTTGAGGCAAGTGTATTTTAGAAATGATGAGTGAGGTTTTGGCAGATAATTAAATTGGCAATACCCTATGAAAAGACAGACTTTCAAATTATAGCTCTGTTTCTTAATAGCAATGGGACTTACTTAACCTAAGGAATTAAATAAGCCTAAAGAACTTAGAATAGCTCCCTTCATGTAGTTGATATTCAATAATTTGGGGAAAAATAGGAAGCAATTGGAGAAAGTAGTCTGACTTAGTTTTCAGAGAAAGTTCAGATTTCAGAGGAAATTCAGATTCAATATAATAAAAAATGGCAGTAAATTAAGATAGAACATTGAGGTGAAGTCTACAGGATAGGGCAAGGTCATTTGCTGCCCTCAAAAACTCATGGGAGGGGCGGGGGACAAAAAACAGGATCCTCAGCTTAGGTAAAGAATGTTCAATGAGGAGTTAAAAGCTGTGGTCACAGAATATTCATTTGAGAAGTTGTATATTTTCTCAAAGCATTGTAAAATCTAATGTACAAAATCAAAATAGCACAATGTGAGGCAAAAGAGAGCCTGGAATAATCAAATACAAAGTTGTTTCTTTCCTTCAATATTTCCTAAATACTGTTTTTTTAAAGGGGTCATTCAGTTAAGTTAAAGATAGAAGTTTTATTCTCATGTCTCTGTACACAGAAATGGAAACTGTATGTTTTTAAATGTTAGAATATAAAATCTACCCATTAGAGAAATTTTAGGTCATACTGTACCAAATATGAAAATATCAGTTTTAGCCTTGTTAAAAATCATTTATGCATATACAATAAGGTTATCAAAGAGAATTCATGAAAATTCTCTTGGTTCCTTTCTTTATTGATTCTATTTTACAAATTAATGGCAAACTTACTTTTCTAGAACTATTCAGATATAGGAGAAAATAAAAATAGCAAAAAACTAATTGTTGAAGTTTAAAGAATTGAATTTAATTTAAGTTCCTTGTCAGATAATTTAGAATCTTGTTTGTCAAATAGTAAATTTCCAGGGAAACCATTACATCAGCTTTCCATTAATGTTATGTGAAATAATAAAATGAAATTGATAAGAAAAAAATTTAAACCACCTGTATTTTCTTTCAATTTATCTGTTATTCAACTTCATTTTCTTAAGCTTCATAAATAGGAAGACTGTTGTTTAGATTTTTGAGAAACTCTTTTGATTGCATGTTGTAAACAATAAATTATAGTTTGTCTTTATTATATAATTTCTGCATAGAACTGTGACTACTTTTCCCTATCAGTTCTATTTTGAAAAGCTTCTGGAAATAGTTCCTCGGTTTTGAATCATTTTTTTTCTTCTTAGATTTAAAAAATATATATAATTTACAAAAAATTTGCAGAATAAGTTATCTGTAAAGACAAAAAACATTTTTTTACTATATGGAAAAACATCTTTATGTTTATGAAAAATTTTAGGAATTTGAAACTTGAGATTGATAGGATAAAATTATTTATACATCTAAGTCCATACATCCAATTTTGTGTCTTCTTTTAAATTTCCTGTTTGCTCAAATCTACTATTAGTATCCATGTGTGTTCTGCAAATACAAGGCAATCCATTGTAGAAATTCAGAGTTATTATAAAAGGAATATTTTACTTTAAAGAAGCTAGGAATCAGAATTTCTTCCTTGAAAATTTTTGTCTTTGTTCTTTGGAAACCATTAATACCTTTGAATAGAAATAATTTTGAAAAAGCAGAAATTCTCCAGCTACCAATGAGCACGTTGTCTTGATTTCAACATGGTTAAATACAAAGAGCTGAGCAGAGTATACGTGCTTCTACTGTTTATTTTTCATCTAGGAACTTCATTATTAAATATGTGAATGCCAAATATGATTCAAATATGTTAGTCCATTACAGATTTTGATCTTTAGAGTTGTGTTATCTATAAATTATAAGTAGCCTAAATAAAACGTCTGCAGTGTGGTGGTTTCTCTGCAATTTAATTTTCACCAAAAGCATGAGAGTTGATAGGAAAATTGTGCTGTCAGCAAAATTTGAGTATAGATATTCCATTTATGAAATAAATATATATTTTAAGCTAGAGCAAAAACTGCTGAATAATATTTATTTTGTTAATTATCAGTGTTCTCACTTGCCCTAATTTGTTTTATTTCCCCTACTATATACTACATTTGTAAAATCTAATGGAAAATCTTTAAACACCATTTTTTATATGTTACAATATCATAGCTACATAAAGCCCGATGGACATCATTCTCAATAACTATTTTTTGAGTAATGCAAAGATGTCTGAAGTGTTTTTGATATTTGGGATAACATATCTTCTGTTATCCTAGTATTTACGTGTTGTTCTGACCCAAATGAGGAAATTGAAAATTAAAAATGAGAGAACAAGGGTCTTGTCCAAGGACTCACAATTACAGAGAA
>PVKH010001830.1:0-29002 GCA_004027955.1 Chaetophractus vellerosus
CCCGGCTAGATAGCTCAGTGGATAAAGAGCGCGCTGGGATACCACATGGGAGGCCCCGGGTTCGGTTCCCGGGGACCTCTCCTAGCGGGCGGACCGCCTTGAGAATGGCAAGCCGCCATGGGCGGGCCAGAGCCGCCGTGGGCAGGGCAAAAAGCTGCCACGGACAGGGCAAAAGCCGCCACGGGCAGGGCAGGTCGCCTGTGAATGGAACGCAGCCAGCCACCCGTGAACTGGAGCCGGCCGTGAATAGAAGCAGAAGCCGCCCACAAGCGGGGAAAGCCACGCCTGCGCAGTGACCGGCCTCAGCGCGTCGCCGCAACGGGGGGGAGGGGAGATATGTAATAAAATAAATAAATCTTAAAAAAAAAAAAAAAAGCAGAAGGTTTTTAATATTGATAAAGTCCATTTTACTAATTTGTCCTTTTGTGGATCGTGCTTCTAATGTCTTATCTAAAACCTAATCTAAAAGTACAGTAGATTTCTCTTTTGTTTTCTTGCAAATGCTTTATAATTTTAGATTTTATAGTTAGGCCTATGATCCATTTTGAGTTAATTATTGTATATGGTACAAGGTATGGGTTGAAGTTCATTTTTTTGGGGTATATGCATGACTAATGATTCCAGCACCGTTTATTCAAGAGACTACCCTTTCTTTACTGAATTGTCTTTGCACCTTTATTGAAAATCAGCTTCATGTATATGTATAGATCTATTTCTCTATATAAGTGATGTCTCTCTTGATGTCAAGACCACGCTGTCTTGAATACTGTAGCTTTATAATAATCATGAAATCAGGTAGAGTTACTCCTCCAACTTTATCCTTCTTTCAAGTTAATTTTGGTTGTTTTAGATCCTTTAATTTTTTAAAAAAATTGTATGAGATACTGGGAATTGAACCTGGGACCTCACACATGTGAAGCAGGTGCTCAACCACTAAGCTACACCCACTCCCTAGAGCCTTTCATTTTAAGATAAATTTTAGAATGAGTTGTCGATTTCTAAAAACAATAAAAAATGGCTGCCAGGATTTTGATTGAGATCTAGAGAGAATTGGCATCCTAATATTCAGTCTTCTGATCCACAAAGAAGGTATTTATTTACTTTAGTATATTAAAATTTCTCTCAGCAGTATTTTATATTTTTCTATGTATGTCTTTTATATATTTTGTCAGATTTATCCCTAAGTATCTCATATATTCAATGCTATTGTAAAGGCTAGTTTATATTTCAACTTTTGATTGTGTATTGCTAGGAAACAGAAATAAAATTGATTTTTATGTTGATCATATATCAGGCAAACTTTATGAAATCATTTGTTTTTTCTGGTAGCTTTTTTATAGATTTAATTGGATTTTATACATAAGCAAACATGTCACCTTCAAATAAAGACCATTTTTTTTCATCCCTTCCAATCTGGATAACTTATATTTCTTTTTCTTGCCTTATTGCATGGGTTAGAACCTACATTAAAATGTTGAATAGAAGTGGTAATAGCAAACATCTTTGGCTTGTTCCTGATCTTAGGGGGAAAGTTGTCAATCTTTTACCAATAAATATGATATTAGCTATAAGATTTTTGTAGAAACCTGTACCAGATTAACAAAATTTATTTTTATTCCCATTATATTTATTATCAGGAACTGATATTGGATTTCATAAAATATCTTCTCTCATTTATTGGATGAGCATATGGTTTTTCTTCTTTGGTTTGGTAATATGGTGAAGCCTATTGATTGATTTTCTAATGTTAAACCAACATTTCTTTCCTATGATGAATCCCTCTTGGTCATAATGCTTTTCATTTTTAATATATTGTTAGATATGATTTGCTAAAATTTTGATTAGAAATTTTACATCTATATCTGTGAGAGATACCAATCTGTAGTTTTCTTTTTTTTTAACGTCTTCATCAGATTTGGGTATCAGGGTAGAGCTGGCTTCATAGAATGAGGTAGCAAGTATCCCCTCACTTTCAATTTCCTGGAGAATTTATATATAATTGGTATTATTTATTCCTTGAATATTTGGTAAAATTCCTCTAAAGAAGACATCTGGGCCTGTAATTTCCTTTATAGGAAGGTTTGTAACTACAAATTCATTTTCTTTAAAAAATATAGGGCTTTCCAAGTAACCTATTTCATCTTGGGTGAGCTTTGGTAGATTGTATCTTTTAAGGAATCTGTCCATTTCATCTAACTTGTCAAATCTATTAGCATAAAATTATTCATAATATTCTCAACCATCTTAATATATATGAAATCTGTAATGAGATCATCATTCTCATTCTCAATATTGGTAATTTGTGTTTTCTTTTGTTTTATTATCATCAGTCTGGCTGGAGGTCTGTCATTTTACTTATTTTCTCAAATAAATATACCATTGCTTCATTGATTTTCTCTATTCTTTTACTGTTTTCTTGTTAATTGCTCTGTTTTGACCTACTTTATTTCTTTTCTTCTACCTGTTTTGGATTTAATTTGCTCCTCTTTTTCTAGTTTCTTAGGTGGAAGCTGAGACCATTGATATGAGAACTGTATTCTTTTCTAATATAGGCAATTGATGCTTTAAAATTCTCCCTAATTATTAATTTTGTGGCATCTCACAAATTCATAAATATCATGTTTTCATTTTCATTGAATTCAAAATACTACCTAATTCCCCCCTTTGATTTCTTCTTTGATCCCTAAGCTGTTCAGACATGTGTTATTTAGTTACCAGATATGTATGGGCTTTCAGAGATCTTTCGGCTACTGATTTCTGATTTACTTCTATATGAACCAGGGAAAATAATTTTATACCTTAAAAACTTGTACAGCTATTGAGACTTGTTTTACAGCCCAGAATATGGTCTTTGTTTAATGTTCTATGTGCATTTGTAAAGAATGTGTATTCTGCGGTTGTTGGGGGTAGTGTTCAATAACTGACAATTAGGTCTTGTTGGTTAATAATGGTGTTCACTCATTCTATCCTTAATGATTTTCTTTCTATTTGTTCTATCAATTTTTGAGAGAGGGTACTGAAATCTCACACTATAATTGTGGGTTTGTCTATTTCTCTTATACACATTTTTGCTTCAGCTATTTCGACAGTCTGTTATTAGGTGCATAACCTTTGGGACTGTTGTGTATATTTCATGAATTGACCCCTGTATCACTATAAAATGACCTTCTTTATCCCTGATAATAGTCTTTCTATACTCCTGGAATTTCTGTGTAATATTTATGTAATCGAAGTATCCTAAATATATATATAGATATATAAAAAATAAATAACTAAAAAAATAGTCTTTCTACTTATGTCTACTTCCTCTAATATCACTGTAGCCATTCTAGCTTTCTTTTGATTAGTGTTAGCATGGTATGTCTTTTTCTATCCTTTCACTTTTAATCTATTTGTGTCCTTCTATGTAAATTGGATTACTTTTAGACACCATGTAATTGGCTTATGTGTATGTTTTGTTGCTTTTTTAAATCCAACCTGACATCCTCTACCTTTCAATTGGAATATTTAGGCATTTGCACACAATGCTATTATTTGTACAGTTAAATGTAAATCTATCATCTTGCTATTTGCTTTCCATTTGACCTAATCTTTCCTTGTTCCCTTTTTCCCTCTTGTTCTACCTTCTTTTAAATTAATTGAATATGTTTTTTATTCCATTTCATCAGTTATATTGACTTATTGGCTCTAATTCTATGTTTGGTTAGTTTAGAGGTTGCCTTAAAATTTATAATGCATGTCTTTACCTTATTACTTTCTATATGCAAATACAATAAACTTAAAATAGTTTGTTTCTATTTCCCTCCCAATCTTTGTGCCATTGTTGTCATATATTTTAATTTTACCTATCTTATAATCTCCACACTACAATGGTTTTTTGTTTAAAAAATCAATTCTCTTTTAAGGATCTTTCCATAATAAGGAAAATTCCTACATATTTACTCATACACATATGCTTTCCAGTCTTCTTCACTCCTTTGTTTAAATCAAATTTTCACCTGCTATCATTTACCACCTGCCTGAAAGACTTCCTTTAACATTCCTACAGTGTGGGTCTGTTGGTGATTAACTCATTCAGTAACTATATGTCTGAAAAATTCACCAACAGTGGGCAAGAAATATTAGAACTTGAAGTTGGCAAGTTTAATTACAATGTTTATATAAGAGCAAAACCTCCAGATTAAAGGCAAGATTAAAATCATGTTAAGAGAGAGTAAAAAGCATGGTCTTGACAGGTTTTCATAAAAATCCATTTTTAGGATTCCATTGAGCTAACTTAAAACAAGTCTATTTTGAAAGTGCGTTAACACTTTCAAAAAAGACTTGGTTGTGTATTTGAAGTATATTTCTGGAGCAAGAATTTATAAGCAAAAGTGAACAGCCTTTCAAAGTAGAGGAGGAGCTCTGGTCATGAACTAGAAAAACAGTGTATTTTCCTGAAGCAGGCTTGCAACACAGCCCCCAAGACCCCAGAAGTCAGCTCCTGCCTCATGGGTGCACGACATGGCCTTTAAAAGGCATCTCCAGGCCTTGCCTAGCAGTTTTCTTCATTAAACACATGTACATGCACCATGCACTCATATTCACATATGCACACACACACACAGGAGAAGGGTGAGCTCAGCCTACAACTCCCTCATAGGAGAAAGGTCAAATTTTTCTTTCCTTTAGTTCTTAGTTTTAAAGAGCTCAGACTTGCATCTTCCAATAAAATGATGAAGTGATTCCAAGTACCTGTTCATCTCTACTTTCTACTCAATTTCTTAGAAAAATAAGCAAATTAAATGAAAAAAGTTGGAAATAAAGTTTAAAGTTCTTTGCAAATGTAATAGCCACTTTTTCCAGATTCTAATTGTCTTCCAACCTCCCCCCCCCCACACACACACACACTACTTTCATAAATAAATGAGACAATTAAATATCATGGTATAATCCAATACCATCCCTCTAGAATATAGACTCAAGTTCATGGAATGTATTGAAGCAAGAAGGAACTTGAATGATTATCTAATCCAAAAGTCAAGAGCCAAATTGGGCCCAGAGATGTTTTGTTTGGTGACTACAATTTAGAAGGATGAGGAGGAATAGGAGGCTGTAAATTACTTTTGCTGGGGAAGCACTCTTCAGTTTATCATAGAAAATGTCCCTAATTTCTTATGTCTGGCTGCTATACATAGTACATATTTGCCATCTTTCCTAGTCCCTGAAAGCCTTTGAGGTTGTGATGCCTAAATCCTCCCTTTTAATTTGTATATAAAGTCTCATATGCTCAGAGAGGTAAAGTGATTTTCTCCTACTCTTGATAAGTAGGGATTTAATTCAGTATTCCTGGATACCAGCACAGTACTTCTCAAACCCCATTATATATTAGAGTCACCTGAAGAACCATTTAAAAATACCTTTACCTGAGACTTACTCTCAGGAATTCTAATTAAATTGCTCTGTGATGGAGGCTTGGAATTGAATTAGATGGTGTGATTGTTAGGCTAATGTGCCAGGTAATTGTGCCCAGTTGTTTGGAAAACCAAGTATTGGGCTAATTGTAATACAAGGACATTTATGGACTCTAGTCATCAGTGAGTTTACTGCATAGATGGCTGTTTACATCTACAATCAACCAGGGAGATTGCCATCAGCCATGAGTGATGTTTTACCCAATCAGTTGAATGCTTTAAAAGAGGAAGTGATTTCAGCATTCACAGAGAATTTTCCAGCTCATCTTTGGACAGCCAGTGTCTCCTGGGAGCTCATCAAAGACCTTCATCAGACCTTCATCGGGGCCCTTGGTTTGCAGCCTGCCTGCGGAACCTGGACTTATGCATCGCCACAGTCACATGAGAGAATTTTATAAAATCTCATAGTATATACAGATATTTCTTGTTGATTCTGTTTCCGTAGGGAGCCCTGACTAATACAGATAGGTTTTCACGGAAAAGGATATTCAAACACCCAAAAAACATATTATCAAAAGCTGTTAAAACTTATTAATCAGGAGAGTGCAAATTAAAATCACACCCAATGGCTAAAATTAGATAGAATGATGATACTAAGTGTTGGTGAGGCTTTAGAGTGATTGGAAATCTCACACACTTAGGTTGGAAATGTGAATTGGTGCAACCACTTTGCAAAACTGTTTGTCATTACCTAATAAAACTGAAGATATACAAACTTTATGACCCTCCAATTCCACACCTAGGTATTTAGCCCCAAAGAAACCTGTGCACACATGTCCCAGGAGATATGTGCAAGAATGTTCATTGCAGCATTATCTGTAATAGCCCAAAACAGAAACGGCCCAAGTGCTCGTCAGTAGTGTGCAGACAAAGAAATGGTGGTATAGTCATTCATGGAATCCTTCACAGTAGTTAAAATGAGCACATTACAGCTATAAGCAACAAGGCAAATTATCTCACAATATAACACTGAGCAAAAGGAACTAGACAAAAATAACCTTTGCTTTGTTTCCATTAAAATACATTTTGAAACTAGATCCAATTTGAATGGTGTTTGGTAATGCATACTTAGGTGGTGAAGGCATAAAGAAAAGGTCTAAAGAAAAGCAAGAAAGTGATCACCATGAAAGTCAAGATAATAGTTAACTTTGGGGGAAGGGTGGGATTTGGAATGGATGCAGGGGCTTCAGGACACTCTCAACATTATACTTCCTGGCCTGGATGGTGAATACATGGGCATTAGCTTTATAATAATTAGTTTGGCTGTGCACTCATGTTTTATGCAGTTGTCTTTACACATTAAAAAACAGTTTAGAAAGAGTCCATATTATTTCCAATTTGTTTAAAAAAATAAGATAAATATATAGATAGCTATGAAGCATAAAACTGTCTGTTAAAAACTAGAATCAAAACATAAACAGTGATTTTTTCCCCCATGAATGACAGGATATTGGGTAAATTAAATTAATTTTATTTTTGCTTCTATTTTAATGTTTTTTATAACAAGTCAATTTTATTGATACATGTTAGTAAAGCATACAGTTCATCCAAAGTGGGCAATCAATGGTATTTGGTATAATCACATAGTTGCACATTCATCACTTCAATCATTACTAGAGCATTTTCATTATTTCAAAAATAATAATAATAAACAAAAAGATAAACAAGAAAATTCTTCACCTCTCAATCTCTCACTGTTTTCCCTGCTGTACATAGCTATTTCTAACCATTCTTGCACAATAATTTATTTATTTATTTATTAAGCAGTTTTATTGAGGTATATTCACATACAATACAGGCTATCTAAAGTGTATAATCAATGGCTTTTAATATAATCACAATGTTGTTTATTCATCATCACAAAAAATTTTAGAACTATTTCATTACTCCAAAAAGAAAAACTCTACACCCCTTAACATGCCTTCCCTACCCTTACATAACCACTAATCAAATTTCATCTTTATAAATTGATTTATATTTACATTTTATATAAATAAAATCATACAAGATGTTACACAATTTATTTAGTTCACAGTAACACAGTCATATAGCATTTGTCCTTTTGTGTCTGGCTTGCTTCAATCAATATAATGTCCTCCGGGTTCATCCATGTTGTCATATGCTTTATGACTTCATTTCTTCTTATAGCTGCATAATATTCCACTGTGTGAATACACCACAATTTGTTTATCCATTCATTGGTTGATGGACACCTAGGTTGTTTCCAACTTTTGGCAATCGTGAATAGTGCCGCTATGAACATAGGTGTGCAGATGTCTACTCGTGTCACTGCTGTCAGTTTTTCTGGGTATATATCCAGTAGTGGTATTGCAGGGTCATGTGGTATGGCAGTTTGGTATTGCTTATGAATTAGATTGTGTTTGTAAATTGGTCTGTTCCTGTGGCCGTATTAGATTGTATTAGACTCAGAGGTTTTACTTTTACTTTATTAAATCAAGATTAGGGCTTTTATTTGACCACAACATTGGTTTGAGTTCCCACCTATAGCTAGCCTACAGCTGTGGGCTATAAAAATGGATGTTCAAAGACAGGGAAGTAAATACATGGAGAAAGAGACACAGAAGCAGATACACAGGAAGAGAGGATGCTCCATAGACACGGCCTTGGAAAGAGAGATGAGCCTGATGGTCTATAGCTGACCTTGTGGAGAGACTGGAGCAGCTGAGCTCAGAAAGAAACAAGCTCCAGAGGGGAGAGATGAGCCTTATGCCAGCCTACAGCTGAGATTGGAAGAAGCTGGGACCACAGAGCCGTAAGAAGAGGGAGGAAGGCTGAACCCTCACAGACATCGCCGCCATCTTGCATCAATATGTGGCAACAGACTTTGGGTAATTAAGTACCTCTTATGGTACTTGAGTTGGACTCTTTAGGGCCTGGTAACTGCAGGCTTCTATCCCAAGTAAATATCCTTTATAAAAGCCAAAAGAGTTCTGGATCTTTGCATCAACACCCCTTCACCCCTTTGGCTGACTAATACACTTGGCATGTTTTAACTTTTTCTACTGTTTTCTTGTATTATCCAAATTATATAAAACAATGATAAAGACAAAAATATGTCTTAAAATAAAATGCATCTACCTACATTTTGCTTGATTCAAAGTAGATGGTTTTCTAATTATAGTGTTTAAAGATAATTTGCCGAATGGAATCATAGGTTTGCTTAGGAAGCAAAATGTGAAGAGTTATGGTCAACTATCCTTACCTTTCCTCTCTTTCTTTTTCTCAACAAGCATGAAGCTTATGTAGTTGGACTGAACAATATAAATTGATTTTTCCAGAGTGTAGTCTACCCTCTGGGAATATTTTAGGCCCTTTTGGTGGGGGAGGGGAGGAGGAAGGCTGAAAAAATTAACTCTTTGAAGTGCCATTCTCTATTTCTTAAGTGTAAATTTTCAAATATATGTGGCCTGAAATATAGCATCCTAATGGACCTGCTGCTCTCCTAGGGAGGGATTTAAATGGAGGGAAAACCACAGTCCACGTTTCTGTGCGATAAGTTGAGTTCCTATCAATTGAGAATACGCTGAGGACAAAGTGACTTTGCAAAAAGTACCTGAGCCAACTCAGCGCCTGTGAGAAAATTCAGTCTCATCATGCATGCTGAATATTTACATCTTTATATGGTTTATAATATCTTTGTTTTCCCCAGCCTTTATTATTACTTATGTATACTTCTCTATCCAATACTTACCAAACCCTAAGGCTACCCTATAACACAGTGTATGTTCTTCACTTCAGTCAATGAACTTTAACAGAAACCAATGCATTTTAACTGAATTTTTGTTTATCGCAAGGAGCACATTTTAATGAAATCAATACATTCTTGCTGAAAGCCACGTGAATTCATTGGAAAGAATACATCGTTACCGAAACCAATATATAGTTTTACAATGTCTGTATGTTTTAGTGTAAGCATGGTCATACATTTTAACTGAAACATATATATTTCTGCAGGGCTGATACCAAAGAAGCCTTATTTCATAGTGAAGCCAATTTATTCTCACAGAAACTAATACTGTGTTCCATATTCCAGAGCCAGAAGTGCCAGGCTAAATGAAGACCATGATTTATATTGCTGAAAATTTAAATACTTCCAGAAATTACATTAAAATAAAAGTAGTTTTGGGTAGTTTAACAGCTTCATTAAAATTTCAAAAAAAGCAGGAGAGAAATTTTTGAATTGAAGAGTTAAGGGCCTTGTTTATAATTTGGTTTAGATTAAATGCACACAGATTTATACATTCAAATATATGTATTACTATATTTAGATATTAGTCACTGAATTTTAAAATATTCATGTTTATTTATGTAATGTCCACAAAAAGCAGATATCCTTTGGGGGAATTCAGAGGATAGAACTTTTAGAAATTTACAGTATTAGGAATATCACATCTTCTCCATCCAACTCAAGAATGACAAAAACTCACAAGACTCTCCCTCTGAATCTCCTCCCCACTCAGAAACATTAATATTAATGGAGGTATTGTGAGCCAAAAGCTAATAGAGGAACCCTGTAGGAAATAAATTCAATGACTCAACTATAAAATGATCAAATAAAATACTTTAAAGGATGGAGCTATGCAAATTTTATATGTATTTTATATAATATGCATTTATATATAAATTATACATATAGTTTATATATGTATGTGTATATGTATGTGTGCCTGTATTTGTATTTACCATTGAGAAAGAAGTCTCTCGACCTGGATTATCTAACACTATTTTTCACACCCAGATTGGCCTTTTACACTTCCTACTAAGCCCAGAGATTGAAAATGAATCACCTTTAAAAGGCCAACATATTAATATTCAAAAGTGCTTTTATTTAGAGAGTGAGTAGTTATCTCCCAAGGCATAATCTAATTGGGAGAGTAGCCTTGTTGTATAATTTATCCAGAGGAAAGGTAAGGGCAGTTTGCTTCCCCAAACATCTTCACTTGTCTTTTTAGCTTTCTCTGTTAATGACATTTCAGATGAATAAAATGAAGGAAAGACTTATTCCACAGAAAATGTAATAAACCCAAAATAAAAAAGAAAAGTATCATTCAGAAAAATATGCACCCCTAGTTAAAATTAAAATATTTCTAACATATTATATATAATATTCATATAATCAGTAAGAAAATTCTCAAAGCAACTGGTTGTCTTTTCTGCTTAGGAAAAGTAGACAAAATGCTAAAATTTAGAAGGGAGAACCTATATTCTCGTTATAGATAGATAGATAGATAGATGGATGGATGGATAGATAGATAGATGATAGATATATAGATAAGGAAGGAAGGAAGGAAGGAAGGAAGGAAGGAAGGAAGGAAGGAAGGAAGGAAGGAAGGGAAAAGAAAAAACTCTATGGAGCCGTACTAAACCGAACAGTAGCATTAAAAACTTTTTCCCTTATGAAAGCATCTCTTAAAACTCATTCAAAGTTCTTTGGCTTCCAAGCCTCTTTGTAATTTTGTCCTCCAGGGCTGTGTTTCGGCCCCTATAAAGATTCCACCTCCTAAGTACTGCAGCTGCTTCTTCCCAGGGTTTGTTTTTCTTCGTGAGGTCCAGCTCAGTTGCAGTGCTCCACTGTTTAGATCAGTCTTTACAATAAATCCCTGTAACATCCTAGTTTGGATGGTAGAATTCTAGAAACTTAGGTTATTACCGGTTCTCAAAAAACACTTCAAATGCAACCAGATATTTCACAAAAATACATGCTATATTCTGCACCTTCCCTTCAACAGGATCTTAGTTTTTGTTCTACTGTCGTTTACATTAAGAAGTTTAATTTAATGTTTTTAACCTAGGATTAATCTGCTTTCAACCTCGTCTTCTACTTGCATGCTGATCCTGCTGAAGGCATCTCTAACATCATTTCATTGTACCCCCAGACAATCAAACTGGGCTACCCAGCCCTCCAAACATGCCTCAAACGCTCCCACACAGGGCTGGTCTCAGCCTCTAGCTTCTACTTCTGGCTCTTCTACCCATTTGCCCACCCCGAATAGCACCCAGCATTTTTAATCACTGAGCATCTACATATCATTTGAGACTGAATCCAAATATGAACTCCTCCATAAACCCTTCCTATGCCAAAGAATTCATTTTTTGGTAATACCTTTCAGACACTGATTATATCCTACCTTGATCTTCAAACTGATCCAGGTCCCCTTTCCTTTTTCAAGCCCACTGCATCAGGTGGTGGCTCAACTTGGTCAAATGGTCAAGCCTCCTTTAAGCAGAAGCAACTGCTGCAGCTACTAGGTTGGCACAGCACACTTCCATAAATTCCAGCAATAAGGACACACGAGTCCAAATGGATTTAGACAATATATTATTTATGTCCCAGCAGTCTGCATGGGTTTCACACTCACTCCTGTGCTTCTTGCCCCCAAGTCCTATGGAAGCAATGAGGAGGTGGGCCCAGGTGGACATTGGACGCACATAGGATGCATCACAGCTGAGAAAATCCAAGTATAGGTGATCCTGCTCTTCCAAGGGCCCCACCCTTGTCCCCTCCGGAAGGACAATGTCTTATTTTCCACATTGCTTCTAGTGAGAGAAGGAGATGTTCCTAGATTTATTACCTCGGGAAGACTGCAGAGAGAGAAAGCTCTCAATCTCCTTTGAGGAAGTCCTTGTCCATATCTTTCCAAAGCTGTCTATTAGGTAAACATCCTTGAACAAAGCCATAAATATCCTTTGCTCAGAAGTCATGCAAAAATGCCATTGTGGAGAATTATCCTGCAGCATACTACCATGCCCAGCCCAGATCCTATAGTTTACTATATCAACACTTTTTTTTTGCCAGCAACTTCAACTCCTTCTGAACCTGTTCCGCCACAGATACCTAACCAATAGTTCACCCTGGTTATCTAAAATTTCACTTATTCGTTCACTGGCAAATTTCATTAAGCAATGTTAGATGGAAAACCTCACAATCACACAGACTAATGTCATTTCAATTTAGTTATTGCCAAGCTCAACTGGCATGTATGAAAAACCCACAGCTAACATCATACTCAATGATGAAAGTCTGAAAGGTTTCCCTCCAAAATCTGGAACAAGACAAGGATGCCCGCTGTCACCGCTGTTATTCAACATTGCACTGGAAGTTCTAACCAGAGAAGTTAGGCAAGAAAAAGAAATAAAAGCCATCCAAATTGGAAAGGAAGAAGTAAAACTTTCACAGTTTGCACATCACATTATCCTATATACAGAAAGTTCCAAAAAATCAACAACAAAATTACTGAAGCTCATAATGAATTCAGCAAAGTGGTAGAGTACAAGATCAACATGCAAAAATCAGTAGTGTTTTTACACAATAGTAATGAGTAAAAACAGCAAAGACCTAAATATAAGAACCAAGACTATACAACTCCTAGAAGAAAATGTAGGGAAGCATCTTCAGGACCTTGTGTTGGGTGATGGTTTCTTAGACTTTACACCAAGAGTACAAGCAATGAAAGAAAAAATAGATAAATGGAACATCTTCAAAATTAAAAGCTTTTGTGTATCAAAAGACTTTGTCATGAAAATTAAAAGAAAATCTACACAGTGGGAGAAAATATTTCAAAACCACATACCTGATAAAGGTTTAATATCAAGAACATATAAATAAATCCTACAACTCAACCATAAAAAGACAAACAACCTAATTGAAAAATAGGCAAAGACTTGAAGAGAAATTTCTCCAAAGAAGACATACAGATGGCTAAAAACAATTTGAAATGATGTACAACATCACTAGCTAGTTGAGAAATGCAAAACAAAACCACAAAGAGATATCAATTCACACCCACTAGAATGACTACTATTTAAAAAACAGAAAGCTACATATTTTAGATAGGATGTGGAGAAAGAGGAATACTCATTCATTGCTTGAGGCAATGTAAAATGGTGCAGCCACTGTAGAAGACATGCTGGCAGGTCGTCAGGAAGCTAAGTATAGAATTACCATATGACTTGGCAATCCCACTACTTGGTATATACCCAGAAGAATTGAAAGCAGGAACTTGGAGAGATCTTTGCCCACCAGTGTTCGTAGTGGCATTATTCACAATTGCCAAAAGATGGAAGCAATCCAAGCGTCCATCTATGGATAAACAGATAAACAAAATGTGGTATATACATACAGTGTTATATTGTTCAGCTGTAAAAAGGATTGAAGTCCTAATGCATGAGACAACATGGATGAACCTTTAGGACATTATGCTGAGGCCAAAAGGCCAGACACAAAAGGACAAATATTATATGAGCTCAATGATATGAACTAATTATAATAAGCAAATTCACAGAGTTATTCAAGATTGAATATAGGTTATCAGGGGATTGATTGGGGTTAGAGAATGGGGACTTGATGCTTCATTTGTACAGAGTTTCTATTTGGAGTGATTGAAAAGTTTGGAAATGGATGGTGATGCCCATTTCACATTATTGTGAGTGTAATTAACAGCACTGAATTATATAGGTGAATATGGCTAAAAGGGAAAACTTTAGTTGGATTTGTTACTACAATAAAGATCAAAAGATAAAACGTAGCACTGTAAAACACAGTAACCCCTATTGTGACAAACGACTACAGCTCAGTAAAAGAATGCTCTTTCATGAATTACAACAAATGTATGACACTAATACAAAGTGTTATTTATAGGGTAGTATATGGAAAAATACACCTAATGTAATCTATAGATGATAGTTAATAGTACTATTTTAATAAATTTTAATCAATTGTAGCAATTTTTCATCAATTTTAGCTGTTTAAGAAATTAGAACACTTATAAAAACAAGTGCTATCATCAATTGTAACAAATGTTCCACGCCAGTGCAAGGTGTTGGTAGTGGGGTGGTGTATGGGAATCCTGTATTTTACACATGATTGATCTGTAAACTCACAACTTCTCTAATAAAGACTTTTTTTTTAAAGATTTATTTTTATTTATTATACACCCCCCCCCCACCGCTTGTTCTTGCTGTGTTCATTTTTTTTCTTTGCGTTCCTCTGTGTCTGCTTGTCTTACTTAGTACATTACCTGGCACGTAGAAAGCTCTCAATAAATGGCAGCTGCTGTCATTACCAATATTAGCATTATTGTTGTTGATTCCCCGGTGACCTTCTCAAGACCTGGTACCTATTAAGTACCGAGTTAAGTGTTTAATGAATGAATAGTTTAAAGATACTGTGTGTATATGTATATATGGTTACATTGACTGCCTTGTTTACAGTGTCTCTATCTTATTTGTTGTACTCCAAACAACTCCTAAAACCATCTCTTCAACAGTAGGTATTCAATCAATGTTTATTGACTGGATTTCTCAGTGGTCTTTCACATCTTTGGAAGAAGGCAGAATAATATTTCTTTTCTTATTTTTTAGGTTTTAATTAATTTCTTCATGACTGTCACACACAGTTTTAGAGACTAATACATTTATGCAGACTCTATGTTTGGATTAAGCTACGGTTTTTTGCTATTTAAGAGATTTTTCAAGAAGAAATTACAACTTAGACTTTTGAAAATAAGACTGGTTTAATACACTCAAACCTTATGACCAGCTTTTAAAGCTCTTGAGAACAACTTGAAAATAGTATAGACTATGCACAGCCTAAGATTAAGGCTTCAGTGTTTCATTCTTGATCTCTTCTGGATTAGAAAACACTCAGGATTTACTGATAAAAAGAAAATGGCATGTTTATAGATTTAGATAATTAAATGAAAGATTATAAGAAACGCAAGGGTGGTAACATTGCTTTGTGATATGTAGACATAATAGAGTGACTACAATGTCATTTAGGTCATTGAAGAAAGCAAATCAGCATCCTCCTATGGTACTTGTAGCATTTACTACCACACTTGGTGGCCAGTGTGGGGCTGGCACTTGCTGTAGTGATGATGATGACCTCCTGCATGAGTGTCAGTGGACTCGTAAGTCAAATTATCAAGCATTCTGCCAAATGCCCTTTGCTAAGCATGCTACAAATGCCCACCTCTCGACCACGGAGTTTCTGAGTAAAGCTGATCAATCAATGCCAGTAGACCTCTGCTCACTTCAACAAAACCACTGCTAACTTTAGTGCCTGAAAAAATGTTGAGACCACGGTTTCAATCCCCACGCTATTTCTGAGCAATTGTGGAGGCTTCATATCCTTCTGGCACAGATTATCAGTACAGACAGTATTGAGCAAGAATCAGAAACCCAAACTTGACTGACTCCACCTCATTTAAAAAATCAACAATTAAGGGGATGTGACTATTAGAAAAATTTATAAAGCACATAGCTATTGCTTAAAAGATAAAGATATTTTCTTTATTTTGCAATATATAAAGAAAATAACATTCACCTCTATGGCTACTTTCTAACATATTACCCATTGAAGGAAAACCTAAAGGATTTTACAAAGGATATCTTTGCATGTGGCAGTGTTGGGGATTGAACCATGTCCCCACAAAAGACCTGTTCAGGGAACCGGCTGTGGCTCAATTGGTAGGGCTCTGGTTTACCACATGGGAGGCCCCGGGTTCAGTTCCCGGGGCCTCCTTGAGAAGGTAAGCTGCTGCGAGCAGGCAAGCCACCGCGAGCAGGCAAGCCGCCATGTGGTGAGCTGACTCAGCAGGATGCCGCAGCAGGGGAGACAAGCAGACACAGAGAAGTGCAAAGCAGATGAACGTAGTGAGCACAAGCAGCAAGGGGGGATATATAAATAAATAAAAATAAATCTTAAAAAAAAAAGACCTGTTCAGGTCCCAACCTCTGGTCCCATTTGTAAATAAGAACTTTGAGAATATTAGTTAAGGTGAGCCCAAACTGAATGAGGGTGGCCTTCATCCAATATGGCTTATAAGCAAAGGAAATTGGACACAGAAAAGAGGAAGCCACAGGAAGCAGCCGGAAGCTGGAAGGCAACAACACCCAGAAGATGCCACTATGAACACTGCTGTGTGACGGGAAAGCCAAAGAACACCACAGACTGCCCACCAGCCAAAAGGCACAAACTCGAACCTGGAAAGTAGCAAGCCTTCTAGCTTCTGAAACCAGTGAGCCAATAAATTCCTGTTGTTAAGCCAACCCGTTGTATGGTATTTGTTTCAACACCTGGGAAACTAAAGCAGGCAATAAACTAGTCCTCTTAAAAGGGAGAAAAAAAGAAAAACAAAAACAAAAATTTGGGCTTCTACTCATTCTTCACTCTGCCACTCATTGGACCAGAGTTCAGTTTCATAAACCTACATTCCCATCCCTTCATCTACAAAATGGACATTGTTGATGCTTACCTAATCTCAGTGCACATTATCTGATTATCTGAACCTCCTCAGGCTTTCAGTACTTGAGAATTAAGGAAAAAGGTTGCTATTGCCAAGGAATTTATCTTGCCTTCTTTTTAGAGCTCAGATCCCAAGAGCATAGGGAGTCCTTGAATTTAAACAATGGGAAAAAATGTTTACTGTGGTGCTCTCCGGTGCTGATTTTTATTTTACTTTTTTTTGCTTACCTGTCTTTTCTAAATTTTATACTAAATACTTTCATTATAACAAGCAAAAAACATATTTTTGAAGTCAGGTTGAATACCAAGCAAGAACTTTCACTTGCACAGATGCCACTGGGACAAATGACCTAACAAAGTTACTGGAATTTGCTTTTTGCTTATCCCCTAGTCAACTCACCCATTAATTTAATTTAAAAGTACTTTTATCGTCTTTTAACTCTAATCGCTACAAAAAAAGATTGGAAAATTGGATATTGATTTATGCCCAGTACAATCCATTTAAGGCATCTCCCATATCTGTTTAAGAGCAGTTAGTTTATATCAATTTACCCATCCACACATAGAGTATCATTAATGAAATACATTTGTCAGTTATTTTCCCTCCCTTTATTTCATCTCTGAAACATTTAACATACAGCTGTGCTTATTGGTAAAATCTGGTGGCTACCAAATCAATGGTTTTATTTTGTCATGGCACGCTTTTTGAAAACAACAGACTCAAGTGTCATCATCCTTTTATGCCTGACTTATTAATCTAATCTATTTCCCATGCTTTGCAAAATATGAGAAAAGAGTGTGAAGTCCAAAGTTCTACCACCCTTATCTGACAGCGACCCAGTGGCAGTTCTGTCAGAGCATCTTCCTCAGCAAACGAGGAAGAAATGACCCCTTCCCATATTAAAGAAATAGAATAGGGTCAATCTATCTGAATGTGATTAAGAACAACAAGGCCCCTCGGTTTTAGTTTCGAAGATTTGAGTAACTTTGGGCAAGGCACTAAAAGTCTGTAAATTGTAGGGGTAAAGAGACACAGAGTTCTTGGAAGGGAACAGACTGCACTGGGGAAGGGGAATATCTCTCTGCTGTTTGAACAGAGACCATAATGATAAGAGGAAGTCAGCCGTGGGAAGATCCAAGGGGAGAGCAAGCAGAAAGGCCTAATGGAGGATGAGCTCATTTATTTTGGGAACAGCAGGTCAGTGGGCCTGGAGCAGAGGGATGGGAATGGTCAGACAGGACATTGAAGTAGGCAAGGGTCAAACCACGGGAGTTCCTGCAGGCCATGCAAGGAGTTAGGATTTTATTCTAAGTTTAAAATGGAAGCCATTGGAGGGTTTGAAATGAGGCAATCACGTGATCAGATTTAATATTTAAAATTTCACTCCGGAAGCAGGAGGTGATAGCAGTAGGACAGCCAAGAGATGCAGATGGCTTGGCCTGGGCTGCCCTGCGTAATTAATACCACATGGGTGGTACATAATTAATAACCTAATTTGAAATGAATTTTCTAAAAATAAACTTTTTTTTCTCATTTTTCAGACAACTAATCTGAAGCTTAGCTATTAAGTGTTTTATCCAGTGTCGCAGCCATTAAGTTGCAGATTTGGGTGGTCAACCTAGGTCTTATGGCTTCTTACCCCACTCTGCCTGTTATTTATAATAGCATTGATTTCACATTATTATTGGAGCTTTGGCCACTTCAAAGAATTACAGAATTTTTTAGTTGGAAAAAACTTTTGAGATTATGTCCTACAACACTCTGACTTCACAGATAAGGAAACCAAGGTGTTTTTTCAGGTTAACTGACTTTCTAAAGTTTGTTCAAGTTACTGAAAGGGATGGCAACAAGTTCAAGTATCCTGACTCTTAAACTAATGTTCTTTCCAAAACAGCATAATATGATGCTTTTTATGAAAGAAATTAAAAAGGTATTTTGAGACCATAAAATGGCCTACCATGGAAGGATTTTGCCAACTTCACAGCTACATCTAAACTTATCTTTTCCATTTATAAACTATCTATTCAGTATCTATCATCAGACACTGTAATAGACTATAGAGATTTAGAAATTAATGCCATAGCCCAGCCCTCCAGGAACTTACAATTGAGTGGGGAAGCTAGAAATAATGCAATTATATATATATATATATTTTTTTAATATAACATGGTAAAGACCAAATAAATAAAGACAGAAATAAACAGTTATGAGAGCACAGAGGATAGGGCAATTACCAACTCTGCCCAGAAAAGTTAGAGATCAAAAAGCAAAATTTCTTTTTTAGATGTGACAGTTTGAAGCTTTTGTAGACCCCAGAAAAGATCATGTTCTTGGAGCAAACTCTTTCCTGTGGGTGTGGGACCCTTTGATTGGACTGTATTCAGTTGGGGGCCTTTGATTGGAGCACTTCAGTGAGGCATGACCCGGCTGGGTCTTGGTCCTCTTGCTGGAGTCTTATAAAGAGAGACCTGAAAGCAAAGACACATAGAGAAAAAGTGGCAGAGACAGAGGAACTCTGAGAGGCTGAGAGAAAAGCCCCAGAGGCCGGCGGTTGAAATCAATGGAGCACAGAGGCTTGGAAAAAGGCCCCCAAGAGGCCAAAAGAGATGAGGCCCAGAGGGAAGGGGAGAGAGACAAGACATATGTCTGATTGTCCACAGCTGAGCTCAGGAAGAAAAAAAGGCTGGAATAGAAGACAGAGTCCCAGACCAAAGAATTGCCATTGTGTCTTGCCAAATGGAAGGAGTCCAGGATCTCCAGAGAGCATCTCTCATGATGCCTTGATTGTGACATTTTCACAGCCTCAGAACTGTAAGCTTTTAATCTAATAAATTCCCATTCTAAAAGCCAACCCATTTCTGGTACATTGCTCCCAGCAGCTTTTAGCAAACCAAAACACTTGGCCATTAGGCTAGGTGTTGAAGTTGGGAAAGCTATTCCAGAGAGAAGAAAGCATGTACAAAGGCTTGACATTATGAAAGCAACTGGCAAATGCAAGAACAATGAGATCTTCAGATCTGACTTGGGTTCAGCAGTCAAGATGAAAAGATATATTGGGGCAGACTTTGTAGACTTTCTGTAACTACACAATGGGCTTTGGTTTTGGAAAAACAAGAAGCAGTCCCTCTCTCTTAATGTTCTCAAAATATAATTAAAAGAGAAAGTGATGAAGTAGAATAGAGTTTACCTGTGAAGTCTTTTCTATCCAGTCAAACTGGAAGGAGGTCATGAGAGCAACAATCTTGGGTTATGGCAGGGTAGTTCATTCTAGACTTTTTAAAAAGGCCTTACATTGAGTTTAGTGATTTAGGAATCATGGTTTACATTCCTAAGGTCATGTCATTTCACAATCAGTACATGTTTTCATTGATTGTATTGATGCAAAATAAACAACCCAAGTGTATCCATGGACCAAGGAGATACTACCATTGGTTATCATTGTTTGGTTCTCTTTTCTTCATCTCTATCTTATCCTCGGTTAAGTTCACACCTTCTTATTACTCCAACCACTACCCACACTACTGAATCTCAGCTAGACCTACCAGGGCCAGAAGCAGGGAAATGTCCATTTAGGTGGTATTGAGGCATGTCTCTTTTCCTTGATTGCAATTTGTGGAGCAGATAGCTAGAGATGGTTTATAAAAGGCTAGTGGCTGAGTCAGAATGTTTAAAACAAAGATTTTAGGCCAAACTAACAAAGAAACCCTGGTATTAAACCAAAAATAGAGACTACTGATCACCTCTCCATGGTATGTTATGTTATGCCTTATGCAGTCTTCTAACAACACCAGTCATATTGTCTTGCATTCTGTGTTTTATATGTGTCTCTCCCACTGGTATCTCTGAGATCATTAAGGGATATTAATATATCTTACTCATCCTGTATCCCTAGTGCCTAGACAAGAGCCTGGTACAGAGAAGCACTCAACAACAATAACAACAATAACAAATTGGATGAAGGAGTAAATAAATGAAACTTGCATTCTGAGGTATTTGGCTCTTCCAAAATGCCCATTAAATTTTGGCAGATTTTAGATCTGTGAAGAATAGAGTCTTAGCACTAAGAGTCTTATTAAAAGTCTTCAGGTACAACCCCACCCAACAAAAGACCCACTGCTTCCCTGTGCCTGTTGAAGTCTTAAGGTGATGGAAGTTTTGCTATCTTCAGAGACCATTTGTTAACCTTGGAAAAGCTTAAATTGTTAGAAAGTTGTTTATTTTATTGACCTGATGTCTCTGGCTTCCTCCCACACATTCTAGTTGTGCCCTTTGGGCTTCAAGTGAATAAATAGAACCCTCAAGAAGATTCTTTGCCATTGATTTGGGAGCCACATCTAGGCCATATTTAAGTTCAGACTGAACTTGTTACTAGTCTTAAGTCTTCTCATTCACCAACCCTAATAAAAGATTACTAAAAACCCAATAGAAATGACTCAGGGCAATAATATCAAAATGGAGGCTTCTTACTTAAAGCCTTTCCCTTGTTTAATCAAGAAGGAAAAAAAAACTATAAGTTATTGAGTACTCACAATGTGTCACCAAGTCTCCACACACTCCTTACTTCATCTAATTTAATTCATCTCATCAAAGTATGCTATAAGATATCATTATTCTCCTTGTACAGGTAAGCTTGTAGGCATAGATAAGGGAGCCAACTGTCCCTGGTTCAAAAATATAATGACCTGTATTTGATTTTAGATTGATTTGTCTAAAGGATCTTCAGAAATTAATGCATCAATTAAAAAAAAAAGAATCATTGGCAGAGAAACTTCATTCCTCTAGGTAGGTAACATGCATTTTGGAATCAAAGGGATCTGGGCTCAATTTCCTTTCCTCTTCATAAAAATCTTATGCTTTTTTCACTCAATCCTGCATAGCTAAGTAATCTAGAGGAGGACATGAAATTTCTCTGGATTTCAGTATCTTAAACTGTGAAATGAGAATCATACATGGACAATGTAAGAATAAAGTGAGGATAGAGTGGGATAATGTAGGTAAAGGTGCAATGCCTGGCACATGATGATGGAGAGAAATGGCTTGACCCAGTTAAAGGACTCGTCAAATACCATTGACTTTAGCAATCTCCTAGTCAAATCATATCATTGTATATATAAGGAAAAAGATGCCCCAAGAGGACACAGGTTTCATTCAAGGTCATAGAGCAAGGTAGCATCAGGCCGCCTGTTCCAGGGATCTGTGCTCTTCCCAGCAGTCCACAAAAGGTCAACCAGGCCTGCCATCTCCTCACACAGGATGGGACAGAAAGAAGCAGGCAAGGAGCCCCTTGCTCTTGGCTTATCCTCTAGCCTGTGGGGGAACAGGGGTGTGCCTAGGAAACAGATACAGCACAGTCCTGTTCTGCCACATACTCTTTATCAGGTGTTCCTTCATCCTCAGTTGCTAAGGACAGTCACACGAAAAATAAATCGTCATTTCTGTGGCATCCATCTGCTCCCACGACTCACCTCCACCTGAAAGAAAACTGTTCATGCGTGAATCTCAACTTCAAATGAGCAGCCAAATAAACTGCCTCCAACCAGGCTGCCTTGCAGGGGTAAGAGCCGTGATGACAAGGCTCCTCAGGGGGCGAGCAGCTCATCTGCTTCCCTCTCCTCCCAAGGATACTCCTGTTCACCAGGAGGAACAGCCTTGACAGAGCTTCTTCCTCAGGTCGTGGGGCCCTCAGGCAGACAGATGTGCAGAGTGTGAAGAGGAGGTTTAAACACAGTCCCCACTGCCAGCCCGGAGCAGAGCAAGCAGGGCTGGGACCACTATTGCCAGCTGTGGGCCTCCAGGGCTTCACCTTTTACTCTCCCCCACTACCGTCAGGTTTTATAAATTGTTGTTTTTATTTTTATTTTATTATATTTTAAAAACCGTTTTTCTCGGATTTTGCCCTTCACACCCATGTGCTTCAATGATACAGCATTAAAAAATGTAAGCTCCTGCCTCTGCAGGACTGAGTGAAGAAAGCGTAAGATTTTCAGGGAAGGGCTGAGAATGCTGCATCCTGTTTCATGCAGGCTCCCACTTTTCCTTTCGTCACTGTGCAATCTGTTCAATGTAAGCAGTGGAGTGTTGGGTGGAAATCATGGCTCTACCCTCCATCCTCTTTCCCACAGGACAATAATAAGAGGTGTGGATAGGCTGAAATTTTAGATTGAGGACAGACAAAGGGGGAAGCTTGTATATCTCTTAGAACCTGGCATTACACGGAGCACTGACATTTGAAAAACAGTGAATGAAATTTTCTCAAGCATTTTGGAAGGGATCAACCTTCTGTTCACGATTATCCACATGTATTTGACGTTGTCAAATTGTTTTTTAACTTTCAATGTGCTTCCATATCTACCTCTCTTGAGCCTTTGAACAGCTGCAGCAGATGGGTGTAATTATTATTACTTGTTAAAGGCAGAGAAGCTAGTGTATAGAGGGAAAGGAAGAGATCGTAAACACGCCACAGGAGTAAATCATGGATGGAGCCTTTAGGTCTTGGGACACCATCAGAATAAGAAGGATAGGTCTGGGTAAGCTTTCTCTTCATCTACATTATCTGATAAATTATATGATAATTGAGCCCATGGGTGGGAGTGGGGGAGGTGGAGAGGGCAGAGCAGGGAGAAGGAGATGCTGCTATTGGCCACCAGCTCACAAAAAGCAACACAGCTCCAAGCGAGGCCAAATGTGATCTTTCTTAGAGCAGGTGGGGAACTGGGGTTTTCAGAGTTCCTGTTCCCAAGATTATGGAACAAATACTTAAGTCTCCATCAGGATGTCCCTAACAGGTCTCTCATGTGAAGCAAAGCTCGTCCTCTTTCTAGGTATCAGTTCTCTCATCTGTAAAATGAGATGTTTGGACCAGATTATCGTTCAGGTCTTTCTGACACAAACATTAAATGGTTCCAAGAGAACTCATTGCATATACTCACAGCATATAATCTTGGAGACTTGAAAAGACACATAAACCACAAAGGGGTGCTTTACATTTCTTACAATTATTGATCTTAATTAATATTGGGGTTGTTAACCACTTGGGTTGTTTAAAAACCTGGTGTCAAGACATTTTTGTACTCTAAACAGAAAATGCCTTAGATTGGCAGAAAGGCTATAATGATGAGCAGGGTCATTACTTTCCACTGTCACTAGCAGATTTGGGGAAGGGATAACACATCATTTGCAAAACAATGGATCTCCCTGATTTAGCAAACCTCCAGTCAGCTGGCCTTCTGGTCACCACAGAAGGGAAGATTGGGGAAGATTTGGGAAATCAAGGAAAAACAAGATGTTAAGAAGGGAAAGAAAATGAAGAAGGGAGGGGGAAAGAAGGAAGGAAAGGAATTTTTCTGTCTTAGCAGTAAGTTTCTCAACACACGTGAAGGTGCATCCTCTAAGGCAGGTATGACCATTCCTCCTTTACACATAAGTGAACTAAGTTCAGAGAGTTTATTCAAGGCCATTCAGCAAGTAAATGTGTGAAGTAGAACTTGAATCCTGTCTTTCTCACTAAACTCAATACATCATACTGCCTGTCATCATTAGCTTTGCATTTTGTTGATGACAAAATATGTTAAAGGTTATGTTTTATTTTACAATGAAATTAATTGAAATATTTTGCAATTGAAATAATCCAAAAAAACATGAAGCTGTCAAATCTGCTAAGTAAAATTGCTTTCATGGAGGTAGAAAAAAATTTCACAAGTTCCATTATAAAAAGATCTCTCTCATAATCACAGGTGGCAAAATTTGTTTTAAATTACCATGATATTTCATATTTGTAGGAAAAAGTTTTATGATTTTGCATTGGATATTTATGGACATTTTTTTTCTTTGCTTCAGTGTGGCAGGGGGATGATGGTCCCCAGCATTCATTCCTCCTTCCTTTCCCTCTATTACTCTGAATTTTCTGTGGGAGACCACACCTTCCCAATTTCCAATCTCCTTCAATAACATGGTGGGCGTGTGACTCATGTCTGACCTATCAGAGCAGAGGATTCAGCCTTCCGTAATGATGGGTTGCCACATGGCGTGGGATATAATCATGGTCAGTCACTGCACAAGGCATTTCCTGAGACTATTCTGAGAGAAGTATATTCTCCCATCTGCTGCACTTCAACCTGGGACTATATGAGCCCAAAACTTTTGAGGGCCAGCATGTGAAATCTAAGAATGAAGACAGCCCAATGAAGGTAGAACCAAGAAATGAAGGAAAACTGAATCCCAATGAAATCAATCAAGATCCTAGATCAAGCATTTCCTGGAGCCATAAATTTTCCTTCATGCCGGTTTTTGCTTTCTATTATATGTGAAAAAAAGAGAACCAACTGCCCCATTTTCATTTGGCAATCTAGATTAACAAAGATTCTGGTAAGGCAGGCTCAGTGTGGGGATATTGGTAAACTCACTAGCACAAAATATTTTTAAAAGGTCTCATGGGTTATTTCCTAACATAATTTGGTAAGTACCATATAGGAAAAAAATATCAGGAACAAAATTATTTGAATTATTTTGTCACCACTACATCTTAAGTCATACAATAAAGTACCAACTTTTTAATGTACTCATATGACATTTTTCTGAACTCCAGCTCTCCTTTCGTGAGAATGTCTTTCCTTCTTCCAGGGAAAATGAGCGACTTCCCTGGGTTTCTTCAAACCCCAGGGGTTAATTTGGTTGCTTTCCCTCCAGGAAGAGTAGAAGAAAAGCGCGCTCAGTCCCCGAAGATCATGTGTTTTTTGATATAGGCACCACCAATGTTTGTTGCTTCCGGTCTATGACACTACGGTGACTGAAGGACTTGGGACAATTTCTGGCCTGGAAATGGTCTCTAGATGCAAGAGGAAAGAAGAGGTTCCTCTTCCTTAATGTGATGCTCAAATATTGTCACTGCATGCTGTTTTCGTTTCCTCTGCTGCTCAAGAAAATAGCATAAAATGGGTTGGGTTAAACAATAAGAATTTATTCATTCATGGTTTTGAGGTAAAAAGAAAATCCAAATCAAGGCATCATCAAGCTGAAGACGGTGGCATTCTGGGGTTGGCTGCCAGTGATATTTGATTCCTCTGTGGCATGGCATGGCACAGGGCACTCTCCCTTCTCCTTCAGGCTCTATTGAATTTCTGTTTCTGGCTGCTCCCTCTGGAGCTTCTGCTCTTTATATGTCTGGCTTTCATTCTTATAAAGGACTCCAGTAACAGGATTAAGACCCATCCTGACTGAGGTGGGTCACACCTTAATTGGCACAACCTCATCAAAAGGTCCTACCTATAATGGGTTCACACCCACAGGAATGGGCTAAATTCAAGAACATGTTTTTCTGGGATACATAGCTTCAAATTGCCATACACGCCAACATGGACTTGCAATGCCAACACACTTTAGAGCATGGTTTCTTAACAAGGGGTCCACGAGCTGGAATTGAAATTCAAAAACATAGTATTTTTGTGGGGACATGTTGGCGCAGGTGTGATATATTTATTAAATACTATACAGTATAGCGTGGGGGTCCATGGTTTTCACCTGAACGGCAAAGGGGTCCATGGAACAAAAAAGGTTAAGAACCCCTGCTTTAGAGGCCTGGTACTCTCGGCACAAACACACACATACACACAAGGAGCCATTTCTTGACAGATGCCCAAAGTGCTGGGGGGACTTGACTGGAACAAAAATTTGTCCTAAGCCACATATTGTGTCCAGAGCCAACCTTTCCCAAAGACCATGGTGAGAGAGGGAGAGAGGCAGACATTTTTGGTTCCAAGCGGTCAGATCTTGTTTTTCTCCCCAATCACTGACAAAGCTGGAATTCTCTAGCAACATGGTGGTGAGAATATGTGGTTGGGGGACAGTTTATAGGTGTTGGGCAGTCCAAATAACCCCTACCCAGTCCATATACTTCCCAATAGACCATAACACATTCTTGTACCAGTCTGAAAAGGAAAAAAGGTATTTTTCCAAGAAAACGGGTTTTTAGATTTGATACAGGTGTTGTTTATAACATCCAGAGCAGGATATCTTTTCTATGAAGAGCCACTCGGAACTGCGTTATACACTGCAGTTCCCATCGGCATGATCCTTGCATCTTGTACTACCTCATTCTTCACAAATAGTACTCCCCTGTTTGAGAACAGCATTAACACCTAGTGAGTGCATAAAAGAGTGCCTAACCCACTTTCTGCCCTGTGGTGTCTATGGAAATAATGCATCTGCCAGCCACTCTAAGATATTAATAGCAATCAAAAAATTATCCCTATATGCCACCCCAGGCATGCTATTTACCATCAAATAGTATTCAAAATTCCAGACCATACAGTCCTTCCCCACTGGCAGGGAAGGTTGGTCCCCACTGTGAATGTCTCTGATTCCGTATGAGAAGCAGCGAGTCCCAGAATTCCAAGCCTCACTCACTGGCAACCTTAATCTGAATAATAGTGAAACCTACAAGCCCTAAAAGGAGGGCAGCAAGAGCCACAACCTCCTCTTCAGGAAGGCTTTTGGAGCTCCCATACTAAATGCTTCTGAGAAGATATACGAAACTGCAAAGTATCATCCAGTATTTCCGGTTCCACATTTTGGAAGCAAATTGAGAATGTGAATAAAGCCAGGCAGTCCCGATCTGACAGTGGCAGCCAGACTGCCACATTTGCCTTGTTCCTGAGGAACTGTGGTGTGCTGAGAAGGGGGAGGAGAAAGGAAAGGGATCCTGGTGGGACTGGGCACAGACAGAAGTTAAGGAAGGAGGATGAGAGTGCAAAAGGCTGCACTGGGGAAATCTGTGAGGGAAACAGGTTAGCACTGACCAGTGCAGCTGGTCCATAGAAGTGGCAGAAGGGCATGAGTACATGGAGAGGGCACACCTGTAGGGACAGAAACACATCACAATTCAGAAAACCAGATTCAGAATGCTCACTGTCCTACCAGGACCCTACCGGGACAGGGCCAACCTAAAGAACTGGGATTTGAGGGGTGGGACTGAGGTAATTGTTGTAACATGCAAAAGGGGAAGGGGTATGTTTAATTCACATCAAAATGTTTGGGCCAGATAGTAAAACTTACTATAAAGCTTTAGTGGTTAAAGCAGCATGGTACTGGCACTAGGATAGACTTAAAGTCCAATGGAATAAAATTAAGAGTTCAGAAATAGATCCTCATATATGTGGCCAATTGATTTTCTGACAAGGCTGCCAAGTCCACTCTGTTGGGAAAGAATGGTCTCTTCAACAAATGGTGCTGGGAGAACTGGATATCCATATGTGAACGGATGAAAGAGGAACCCATCTCACAACATATACAAAAATTAACTCAAAATGGATTAAAGTCCTAAATATATGAACCAAGACTATAAAACTCCTAGAAGAAAACATACGGAGGAAACTTCAGGACCTTTTGTTAGGCAATGGTGTCTTAGACTTTACACTAAAAGCATGAGCAATAAAAGGAAAAATAGATAAATGGGACCTCATCAAAATTAAATATTTTTGTTCATCAAAGGACTTCATCATGAAAGTAAAACGACAACCTACCAAATGGGAAATGCAAATCAAAACCACAATGAGATACTTTTCACATCCACTAGAATGGCTACTACTAATAAAATAAAATAAGTGTAGGAGAGGATGTGGAGAAATAGAAACACTTGTTCATTGATGGGAATGTAAAATGGTGGTGCAGAGCTGTGGAACACACTTTGGCAGCTACATAGAAAGTTAAGTATAGAATTACCATATGACCCAGCAATCCCATTTCTAGCTATATGCCCAAAAGAGTTGAGAGCAGGGACTCGAAGAGATCTTTGCACACCAATGTTCAGAGCAGCATTATTCACAATTGGCAAAAGATGGAAGCACCCAAGTATCCATCAAGAGATGAATGGATAAACAAAATGTGGTATATACATACAGTGAAATATTATTCAGTTGTGAAAAGAAATGAAGTTCTGATACGTCTAACAACGTGAATGAACCTTGAAGATATGTTGAGTGAAATAAGTCAGGCACAAAAGGACAAATATTGTATGAACTCAATGTTTAAATCTTAATTAGTACAGAGTTACTCTTTGGGGTGATGGAAAAGTTTTGGTAATGGATAGTGGTAATGGTTACAAAACATTGTGAATGTAATTAGCACCATTGAATTACATATCTGAATATGGTTTAAAGAGGAAATTTTAGGTGGTATGTTGCTAAAATAAATATGAAACACACACACACACACACACACACACACACACACACACACACACACACGAAATTTTTGGGACCAGAGTAGCTGTTGGGTAACTGCTTGTTG